>CM050169.1:173739670-173942170 GCA_027410445.1 Discoglossus pictus | reverse complement strand
TTTTTTTAGCTATCTTTGCTCTAGCTGACTTGTGGCTTTGTCTGCCTGCTTATAATAATTTCTCTCTTATTTGTAATGTTTTATGTCACCAATATCTTTAAGAAAGGAAAAAAAACTTCAATATCAAAGTGGTCTGTATGTATTGTTACAAAACCTGTGGAAATGTAAAAAAATAGTACATTGTTATTACTTCAAATGCAACATTTAAGATGTTACCCAGCACTGTTGAATTAACCTTACTGTTTGTTATTCCTCCTTTATTTAGGTGAGAAGCCCCACCAATGTAGTATCTGTTGGAGATCCTTTTCCTTACGGGATTACTTGCTGAAACATATGGTCACTCACACAGGAGTACGGGCTTTCCAGTGCTCGATCTGCTGCAAGCGTTTCACCCAAAAGAGCTCGCTGAATGTCCATATGCGCACACATCGACCCGAACGTTTCCAGTGCTGCTTTTGCAACAAATATTTCTCGCACCGCACACTTTTGGAGAGACATATTGCTACTCATGCAGTATGAGCTGGGCGCCTAATTCAGTTTGTCTCTAAGTATTTTGGTACACACACGTACCACCTACATCCCCCATGCTCTTTTGTGGAGTTAGGAGGTACAAAGCATGAGGAATCTTGGAGTATTATTACTGACAGATTTCCATTAGAGACCTCTTTTTTCAAAGTGCAGTAGTAGGGGCAAATTCAAAAGTTTTGATCTATTACAATACAAAGCACTTATATTGCATGTCAAGTATTCCAAAGCTAATTTATATATATATATATATATATATATATATATATATATATATATATATATATATATATATATATATATATATATATATATATATCCTATTGTTATGCAAAGGATAATATAATTTGTACATTTTTTTTTTTTCTTTTTCAACTTGCATGATCCAAAATGCTTTAAGTAACACTGACAATATAGGGGGTTATGCGTGTTGTTTACAAGAGACTGTAAACTCTTTGTATACACGGCAAATCAGCACCTAACCTCATTATGTTGGAAGGAACTGCAATCCAATGAAAAAAAACTTATATTTATATATATAAAACTTTAGTTGAATTTTAAAGTTTAACATGAAGACCCAACTGATAATGTGATAATTTAATAAATAATTATAATTATTCAAATGTCAACTGGATGCAGCAGAAGATATAATGGGACCCGTTTATATGTTTTAGGAACAGTGATGTACAAAGCAAGGCCTGCTTTTACAGTTCACATCAAATCTTATGAAGTGAAAAAATCAAAGTAACAAAAGAATATTTGGTGATGATACTGTTTTTTCTTTAGATACTTGTTAGGGTAATTTGACATTTATTTTAGTTTATGTGGGCATAAATCGTTGCCTTCATGAAGTCCTGCCAGTCAGGGCCAGGTTCCTATCAAATTCCTTGACAGGAAGGATATTTTAATAGTTTAGTTAATGCAGAATATACAACTTCTAAGCAGTATTTAAAAAACAAAACAAAAAAAAAACAAGTTTTATAACTTTGCTGTTTGTCATTCAGCTTTACTATTCTGAATTTCAACTTTGACTTGTTTTATTGCACTCATAAAGAAATCAAATTCGTGAATTTCTATGTCAATGACCATGGATTGACTACACCTGGACAATAATGAAGTACACTGGCTGATTGATACAAGGTTTATGGTGCTAGAAGACACTACTATTGGATGAATGGGACAAGCAAGTGATGTAAACCTTGAACTCTTGCCTAAGTTTTGTGCAGAAAGGATACTACCGCTCTTAAACGCACAAAGAAAATCCAATAGGATAGTCATTGAAGTTGCTAATAATGCTTATTGCAATATTCTTTTTATTTTATTTTTAAAGTATATGTATATATATATTTTTTTTATAATTCGCTTTTCTCACTCCCTTCTACAACTTTTTTCTAAATGTATTTGAAATACTGAGTGATGTTGAGTATAGGATCCCTCTCCAAAACTGAATTAATTTTAATAGATTGAGAAGTCAAGTCTTTATTTAGGAACAAATGCTTCCTAATTTATTTATAAGGATTACACCATGACAGCCTATGTGTTGTCACTGTGTTCATAGACACTTTACTTGCATTGCCTTTTTAAAACTTCCTACAACGAAGTTTCCAGTGTTTAGAGATGGGTTGGGCCATACTACTAAAACGGAAATCCTGGATCTCCGACGACTAATTTCCTAGTGGTAGTATCCCTTTAAAGGGAATCTGACATAAAAAACTTTGTTCTCTGTAGTGTCTGATTGTTGTATGTGGTCTGGCCCTTTTTTTACTCTTCTTGTTCCATGTCTCTCGCATTGTGTACCCTCTGGAGGTATGTGGTGCCACCATTTTGTTAGGGCTACTTGTACATGATCTTGCTATGGTCATTTGAAAAAGGGCTCCGATTTAAACATTTTGAATGCATCAAATTTCTTCAGAAGGTATACTCTTTAGTTTTTGTAATGACAAATTCCCTTTAATGAAAGGCTCATGTAGATAATATATTTAGTCACCTTATACAATTTGTTTTTAAAGTAGTTTGTATTTATTAATGTGAGTGTGGTTTGCTGTCAGTTTGTCCAAAGAAGGTGGCAACTCTTTGTATACAGTTTGTTTATAACCGTGTTGTCACCCATTTTAAAAATAAAATGTTACAGCTAAAAGTATTTATAAGTATAAATAATCATCATATGGCACTATTAGAATGTGGGTGTGTTTGCAGGATCCACAATAGTATTTAAAGTATTCCAGTTATGTTACACTGATCATATGACAAGCGTAAGTAGTGAAAAAGATATAACCTGCTGGAGACTGTTTCTGTTTGTATTTTAGTTCCATGAAATATAATATGGATCTCATTTCAGAAGATGTTGCAGGACCTGCAATCCCACCTCGCATCTTATTACACACATCATAATGTAGCTGTTAGTCAAAATATTATTAATATGTGTGTTTTGCATGTAAAACAATTATTAAAAACAGGAAAAGTTGGGAGAAAAATGTAAGATTTTTTTTATTTATATATATTTTTTTTAGGCTTTACATATACCGTATTGGTCCGAATATAAGCCGCACCTTTTTTCCGATTTTTGAGTTTGCGAGTTACGGGTGCAGCTTATAATCGCGACCGTAAAAAAAACATTGCCGATTTGCGAGTTCTGTGTGCGGCTTCTATTTGCGAATGTAAAATTACTGCCGATTTGTGCGATTGCGAGTTTAGGGTGCCGATTTGCGTGCTTCAGACTGCATTGTAGCAATTGAATAGTGATTCGCGAATGTAAAATTTCTGCCGATTTTGCGCGATTGCGAGTCAAGGGTGCCAATTTGCATGCTCGTGACTGCGGTATTGTAGCAATTGAAAAGCGTTTTACGGTTTTAGTGATTCTAACATCCTGTAAGGCCTGTATCCTGCAAAAAAAGTTACAGTACATATTCGAAAGCCTGTTTCTTGCAATGGCTGATCACGTGGAGAGAGTCTTTTTCTCTCCAATGTTAAGGGTGCGGCTTATATTTGAGTACTATCTTTTTTTCTATTTTTTCCCCTTGGATTTTACAGGTGCGGCTTATATGCGGGTGCGGCTTATATTCGGACCAATATGGTAGGTAGTTAATTTTGTGCATCAGATTTAAAATTATTTTTAAAAGGACTCTTCAGTTGGCAGATATTCCAATACAGAAATACGTAGCCATTAAGGATTGCCACCAAGTTGATAAAGGTTTATAGCAAAATGAGTACACCATGTTGGCCTAACAGTTCTTATTATAGTCACATTTTTTTATGGTTTTCATTGTATATGTCCAAGAAATACAAGTGCATAAAACCATGTGAAATAAACCTTTGTTTTCCTAAGGATCATACATGTATCTTGTGTGTTTTTATATATTTTATATGGACATTAAAAGCACTAGGTGAAGGGCTGTGAGTATCTCGATTGCCACTTATTAGATTAAGAAACGTATGTTTACAAAGTCAACAATAAAATCATCTGTAAATACGGTTTTAAAATAAATGTTAACCCGACTGTATCCAGTCACATGACTCACGTTGTTAGTCTAGAAGGCATTTGGGCCACCTCCAGCTGTTTAATCAATAGTCGTGACTTGGCCATTCCTTTAATTATGTAGGTTTGTTAACTAACCTGTTTTGGAAAATCATGCAACAAAAAAGCATTGGCGTCACTCTGTAACATGGTCACCCATGTACACAGAACAGGTATAGGGGGAAATAAGTCTCAACTCCTGAATAATTGAAAGCTGCCACAGGATTTCAGTGGCTTCCAGGGAAAAAAATGCCTGTCATGGTGGGAGAAAGGTGGCCCAGACACAGCAGAACAGGCAGGCAACATTCATTTTAAAATCTTTTTATCTACAATTTTTAGCTTTATAAACACACATTTCTTAAACTAGCAAGTAGTCAACTGGATACTTATGGTCAATTGTCTGCTTATTACATTTAAATTTGAATAAACCGCAGTTCATACAGCATATGTTTGTGTTGTCTTGCTAAGCTATGAGCCATACCATATTTTGGCATGTGCCTGTGTTTAGTACAGCACAGTGTTTATTGTTGGCTATAAAATACATTTTTTTAAAAAATCTTTTCTAAATTTTTTGTGGCTTGCTAATATTATTAAGAAAAAATGATGTTTTACCATGCCACACAGCAGTCACACCATACCAAACACACCATTTCTGTTTACAGAGAAACCTAATCTACATACTTCCTTGTGTTTTCAGAAAACTATACCTTCCTATCCTGAGCGTTGTCTTGAAACCTAATAAACTTTTGATAGTGACTGCTAATTGTTTTAGATCAAAGCAGAGATCCAAAAAGTCCCATCCAAATAGTCAACTGACAAGTTTGCAGTTAACATGAATGTTGGGTACTTAGAGACGTGCTTGATGACCACTTAGGATCCAACATTGTAACTGAATGTGAAGAGAATTAAAAACTGCTGGCTGACCAATCCTATTATGGCATGCCTTAGAAACGTTTCAAACTGCGATTAGCTGTTTATTTTTATGTACGTTGGTATACTGAGTCGTTCTCTTCTATCATTTATTTTTAACTGCTTCTAATAGGGCATTGTATGTTGCCACAAGACAAACATTTTTTATTTTATATTAAGCTCTTCAGAATCTGTTGGTGTTCTACAACTAAACTATAATAACAAACAATTCAATACAAATACAATTCACTTACCCTCCCTGCTAAGTTCTTCTTCCCTGTAAAATGTGCTTCAAGATAAAACAATGTTAGTAAAGCTGTCAATAATTTACATAAAACTACATGTAATTGGAAAAGAACAGAGCCGCACTAAATATGAAACTACAGTGCCTTGCAAAAGTATTCACCCCCCACGGCATTCTTCGTTTTTTGTTGCCTCACAACCTGGAATTAAAATGGATTGTTTGAGGATTTGCATAATTTAATGTACCAACCATGCCTACAACTTTGAAGATCATTTTTTTTTTTAATTGTGAAGCAAACTACAAATAGGACAAAATAACAGAAAAAGTCAATGTGCATAACCATTCACCCCCCTAATGTCAATACTTTGTAGAGCCACTTTTTGTGGCAATCGCAGCTCCAAGTCGCTTTGGATAAGTCTCTATGCGCTTGCCACATCTTACCACTGGGATTTTTGCCCATTCCTCTCTGCACAACGAGTTGGATGGTTTGCGCTTGTGAACAGCAATCTTTAAGGCTGACCACAGATTTATTATTGGATTGAGGTCTTTGCTTTGACTAGGCCATTCCAACACATTTACATGTTTCCCCTTTAAACCATTTAGTGTTGCTTTAGCAGTGTGTTTGGGGTCATTGTCCTGCTGGAAGGTGAACCTCCGTCCTATCCTCAAATCACGCACAGAGTGGTACAGGTTTTGCTCAAGAATATCCCTGTATTTAGCACGATCCATCTTTCCCTTAACTCTGACCAGTTTCCCAGTTCCGGCTGCTGAAAAATGGTGTTCTTTGGGTGATGTGATGTGTTGGGTTTGCGCCAGACATAGAGTTTTCTTTGATGTCCGAAAAGTTAAATTTTAGTCTCGTCAGACCAGAGCACCTTCCTCCATACATTTTGGGAGTCTCCCATATGCCTTTTCACAAACTCAAAACGTGTCATTTTAGTTTTTTGCTTAAAGTAATGGCTTTGTTCTGGCCACTCTGCCATAAAGCCCAACTCTATGGAGCGTACGGCTTATTGTCGTCCTATTTACAGATACTCCAGTCTCTGCTGTGGAACTCTGTAGCCCCTCCAGGGTTACCTTAGGTCTCTATGATGCCTCTCTGTTTAATGCCCTCCTTGCCCGCTCAGAGTTTTGGTGGCCGGCCGTCCCATGGTAGGTTTGCTGTTGTGCCATGTTCTTTCCATTTGTTTATGATAGATTTGATGATGCTCCTTGGGATCATCAAATATTTGGATATTTTTTTATAACCTAACCCTTTCTTGTTTGGAGAGTTCTTGGTCTTCATGGCAGTGTTTGGTTAGTGGTGCCTCTTGCTTAGGTGTTGCAGCCTCTGGGGCCTTTCAAAAAAGGTGTGTGTATATGTAATGACAGATCAAGTGACACTTCGATTGCACACAGGTGGATATAATTTCGCTAATTATGTGACTTCTGAAGATAATTGGTTGCACCAGAGCTTTTTATGGGCTTCATAACAAAGGGCATGGATCCATACGCACATGCCAATTTTCTGTTTTCTATTTCTAAAAAAATGTTTTATGTATATATTTTTTCTCATTTCACTTCACCAACTTAGACTATTGTGTTCTGATCCATCACATTAAGATTAACAAAACATTGAACTTAAGGCTGTAATGTAACAAAATAGGTAAAAAGTGAAGGGGGTGAATACTTTTGGAAGACACTGTATATGCAGTGGATATAAACAGTCTACACACCCCTGTTAAAATGGCAGGTTTCTGTGCTGTAAAAAAATGAGACCAAGATAAATCAGTCCAGAACTTTTTCCACCTTTTTAATGTGACCTATAAACTGTACAACTCAATTGAAAAAGAAACTGAAATCTTTTAGTTGGAGGGAAGAAAAAGAAAAATAATTTGCTTGCATAAGTCTGCACACCTTCTTATAACTGGGGATGTATCTGTGTTCAGAATTAAGCAATCACATTCCAAATCATGTTAAATAGGAGCATACACCTGCCATCATTTAAAGTGCCTCTAATTAACCCCAAATAAAGTTCAGCTGCTCTAGTTGGTCTTTCCTGAAATGTTCTTATTCGCATCCCACAGCAAAAGCCATGGCCCACAGAGAGCTTCCAAAGCATCAGAGGGATCTCATTGTTAAAAGGTATCAGTCAGGAGAAGGGAACAAAATTATTTCCAAGGCATTAGATATACCATGGAACACAGTGAAGACAGTCATCATCAAGTGGAGAAAATATGGCACAACCGTGACATTACCAAGAACTGGAGCTCCCTCCAAAAGGACGAGAAGAAAACTTGTCTGGGAGGCTACCAAGAGGCCTACAGCAACATTAAAGGAGCTGCAGGAATATCTGGCAAGTACTGGCTGTGTGGTACATGCGACAACAATCTCCTGTATTCTTCATATGTCTAGGCTATGGGGTAGAGTGGCAAGATGAAAGCCTTTTCTTATGAAGAAAAACATCCAAGCCAGGCTACATTTTGCAAAAACACATCTGAAGTCTCCCAAAAGCATAGTGGGAAAAGGTGTTGTGGTCTGATGAAACCAAGGTTGAACTTTTTGGCCATAATTACAAAAGATATGTTTGGTGCAAAAACACTGCACATCACCAAAAGAACACCATACCCACAGTGAAGCATGGTGGTGGCAGCATCATGCTTTGGGGCTGTTTTTCTTCATCTGGAACTGGAGCCTTAGTTAAAAGAGGGAATTATGAACAGTTCCAAATACCAGTCAATATTGGCACAAAACCTTCAGGCTTCTGCTAGAAAGCTAAACATGAAGAGGAACTTCATCTTTCAGCATGACAACGACCCAAAGCATACATCCAAATCAACAAAGGAATTGCTTCACCAGAAGAAGATTAAAGTTTTGGAATGGCCCAGCCAGACCCCACACCTGAATCTGATTGAAAATCTGTGGGGTGATCTGAAGAGGGCTGTGCACAGGAGATCTGACAGATTTGGAGTGTTTTTGCAAAGAAGAGTGGGCAAATCTTGCCAAGTCAAAATGTGCCATGCTGATAGACTCCTACCCAAAAAGACTGAGTGCTGTAATAAAATCAAAAAGTGCTTCAACAAAGTATTAGTTTAAGGGTGTGCATACTTATGCAACCATATTATTTTTATATTTTTTCTTCCCTCTACCTAAAAGATTTCAGTTTGTTTTTCAATTTAGTTTTACAGTTTATAGGTCACATTAAAGGTGGAAAAAGTTCTGAAATGATTTATCTTGGTCTCATTTTTTTACAGCACAAAAACCTGACATTTTAACAGGGGTGTGTAGACTTTTTATATCCACTGTATTCTTAACTTTTATAAAGAAAAAATGTATAGGTCTCATGCCTCATTTGTTTACAGCACTTCCAGGGACGTAGGAATTATATGAATAGGGGACTCAAAAAATAGCAAAATTAAAAGTAATCATGCATTATCGGATTTGGCTAGTGCTATGGAGCAGTACATCTGTGATCACATTTGATTGTCTAAAACAAGTAAAAAAAAAAAAACTGCTTTAGGCTCAGAATTCTGAGAAAAACAGTTCTTACACCCCATACTGGGAAGCTGAGCTGGGACATGCAAATGTGCCCACAAATGCCTTGCTCTTCAATCCATAGCCATTTTCAAACAAGGCTGCCTTTAAGCTTATGCCCGATGCATTACACAGCATTTATGCAAAGCCAAGGTTGGATTAAACACAAGCTGAGTATCCTATCTATGTACAGCAGTTTCAAGCTTACTGGCTATCATCAGCATGGAGCGGGATCTCAGTTTGTGTTGTGGACCTTATGAGTAGGTAGTAATTTTTATTAAAAGTTTTTGAGGGGCATTGCACCAGCAGTAAATCCAACTCTTGCCTGTCCTGGGAGTAGAGTTGATTTGCACCACTCAGGGACACATTTTTTTTGTGTTTTTAAACTGTATCACACACCCCCCCCCACGCAGATTTTTTGGGGCTCCTATGCTCATGAGCACACCTCATGAAAAGTGCAATAGTGTCTGTCTCTTACATCACCCTTTCCACATCTGCTGCTCAATCTTTTTATTATTAGTGCTAAACTTAATACAACCAGGGAAGGTTTAGTCTAATGTACTATTTAATTTATGACTAAAGTACTGTCACATATATTATCACATATATAGTTGTGAGCGTACGAGTCGTTGCTCACGCTTGCGGGCTCGCGTAGCGAGCCCGCGGCCCTCGCGAAGCGAGGGCCGTGGCTCGCGAAGCGAGCCGCGGCCCTCGCGTAGCGAGCCGCGGGCCTCGCGAAGCGAGGGCCGCGGCTCGCGCAGCGAGCCGCGGCCCTCGCGTAGCGAGGTCACTGGGCAAGGGCCTCAGTTGCTGGCATGGAGCGCCGAAGGCGCTCCATGCCAGCAACTGAGGCCCCTCGCGAAGCGAGGGCCTCAGTTGCTGGCGAGGTCACTGGGCACGGGCCTCAGTTGCTGGCATGGAGCGCCGAAGGCGCTCCATGTCAGCAACTGAGGCCCCTCGCGAAGCGAGGGCCTCAGTTGCTGGCGAGGTCACTGGGCAAGGGCCTCAGTTGCTGGCATGGAGCGCCGAAGGCGCTCCATGTCAGCAACTGAGGCCCCTCGCGAAGCGAGGGCCTCAGTTGCTGGCGAGGTCACTGGGCAAGGGCCTCAGTTGCTGGCATGGAGCGCCGAAGGCGCTCCATGCCAGCAACTGAGGTCCCTCGCGAAGCGAGGGACTCAGTTGCTGGCGAGGTCACTGGGCAAGGGCCTCAACCACTCGCAAAATTCACGTCGCTACTCAAAAAACCCGACACACAAATTACGACACTCGCTAAATTTTAAAAAACCCGACACACAAATTACGACACTCGCTACATTTTACCAGGAACGCAAACAACCTACGAAACACGTTACCACACATTACGACCTCGCAAACATCGGACGCAACACGCCGACATACAAACATTTAAAACACAATACATACACACAGCACATACATAAAAAACTTACCTACACCAAGAGGGAGCACCCAGGACCTCAAAAAAGCAACTTACACCTCGATTTTACTCGAAATAAAACAGTTTAGAGACTAAAAAAAAATCTAAGCGAGAGAAAAAATGGCCGCCGAACAAAACGAAAACGAGGCTACAGCACTCTAAACTCGCAAAACACCACAAAACACCTACGGATATTCCGATACAGACCTATACCACACATTACTCGCCATTTTACACCAATGCGGAAGTACACGACTACGCTAACGGTTTGGTCTCGCGCACGCACAGTGTTACACTGCACACATTCAGCATGCTTATACAGCACCTCCACACCACTAATGCTGCAGCAACATCAACACAGATTGCAGATCTTCAACACAATGCTTCAAAATAGGTAAAGTATATTCATTTATTAATGTATTATATATTTTAGTATTACACACCAAGCAGCATTAGCTACCTTACGATTTGATTGCCGTCATTTTTTGACGGGCAATTCGCTAGTATCCAATATATTCAACATGCATATAATTAAGAAAGTTTTTTGGCTTCTAGGTAATGCAAGCTCTGATTATCAATTTTTACCTGTATTTTACATAGAACCATAAGCTCACTATCATACATGGGGCAATGTCTCTTTATCAAATACAGAATCATGGATACCGGCTTTATATTTTCATTGTTCTTCCTGCCTTTAACATAAGAGCCTTGCTGTATGTTGATAGTTTTAAGATTACTTATTTAATGTATTTATTTATTTGTTTTAGTTAACTGCTTGCTGATGAAAAAAGACCACAGAGGTATGTTGGCAAGGTTTTGTTGCATAAATACTGATGTCATTTGGAGACTATAAAAAGACACCAGGTTCTTCTATATCTTGCAGAATCTTCAAAATTTTAAACATATACCACAACTGCTTTAAAAAAAATATATATATTAAGTAGACTTCAATGAAACAAACATGAAATGCAGAGAGCATGTTTTAGTCTGTTGATCCTATTGATCAGCAAACCCCCATGATCAGTTCCTGGATACGTGTTTGTGCTCCGATAGCTTTATTTGAAAAAAGAGAACACACTGTGACACATTATCAAATTCTCCAATGTTCCTTTAAGTTTCCCAAAAGGCTCAAAGACATATATCCATAATGTGACTTATTTTATTGAAAGCTAAACACTAATAGAGACTGGGAGGGTCTTTAACACTTCTCCCTGCACAGACAACTATAGTCTACCACCAGCCTCTCTGTAAATGGCACAGGACAAGAAATAACCTGGAGGACTGTAAGGATTGTATTTTAAGGAACATCACATCCACTTAACTGGGGAGAAGGGGTCACATAACTTATTTATCCTAATACTGAACAAAATGCAATGCAATTTAATTTTCATAGAGTTAAGACCCAACACTCCCCTTTTCCCCAGCAAGCTCAAATTCAGGTGGGTGGGACCATGTGAAATAATTGATTGTCCATAATGTGACACCATCAAGGATGTGAAGTGGCCCATCAATCTGGAAAAGAGCTTACCTGGCATTGAAGGGGTTCAGAATAGGAGCTAAAGCATGGGGCCAGATGTAGGCAACATGTGCCTCCAAATTAGACCCCAGGCATGATTGGTTGACACCCCCTATATCTAAGTGCATGGAAAAGGGGAGTACATTTCTAAACCATATAAAACGTATATACAGTTGCAAGCAAAAGTATGTGAACCCTTTGGAATGATATGGATTTCTGCACAAATTGGTCATAAAATGTGATCTGATCTTCATCTAAGTCACAACAATAGACAATCACACTCTGCTTAAACTAATAACACACAAATAATTAAATGTTACCAGGTTGTTATTGAACACACCATGTAAACATTCACAGTGCAGGTGGAAAAAGTATGTGAACCCTTGGATTTAATAACTGGTTGAACCTCCTTTTGCAGCAATAACTTCAACCAAATGTTTCCTGTAGTTGCAGATCAGACGTGCACAATGGTCAGGAGTAATTCTTGACCATTTCTCTTTACAGAACTGTTTCAGTTCAGCAATATTCTTGGGATGTCTGGTGTGAATCTCTTTCTTGAGGTCATGCCACAGCATCTCAATCGGGTTGAGGTCAGGACTCTGACTGGGCCACTTCAGAAGGCATATTTTCTTCTGTTTAACCCATTCTGTTGTTGATTTAGCTCTATGCTTTGGGTCGTTGTCTTATTGTAACACCCATCTTCTGTTGAGCTTCAGCTGGTGGACAGATGGCCTTAAGTTCTCCTGCAAAATGTCTTCATAAACTTGGGAATTCATTTTTCCTTCGATAATAGCAATCCGTCCAGGCCCTGACACAGCAAAGCAGCCCCAAATCATGATGCCCCCACCACCGTACTTCACAGTTGGGATGAGGTTTTGATGTTGGTGTGCTGTGCCTCTTTTTCTCCACACATAGTGTTGTGTGTTTCTTCCAAACAACTCAACTTTAGTTTCATCTGTCCACAGAATATTTTGCCAGTACTGCTGTGGAACATCCAGGTGCTCTTGTACAAACTGTAAACGTGCAGCAATGTTTTGTTTGGACAGCAGTGGCTTCCCCTGTGGTATCCTCCCATGAAATCCATTCTTGTTTAGTGTTTTATATATCGTAGATTCGCTAACAGGGATGTTAGCATATGCCAGAGACTTGTGTAAGTCTTTAGCTGACACTCTAGGGTTCTTCTTCACCTCATTGAGCAGTCTGCGCTGTGCTCTTGCAGTCATCTTTACAGGACGGCCACTCCTAGGGAGAGTAGCAGCAGTGCTGAACTTTCTCCATTTATAGACAATTTGTCTTACCGTGGACTGATGAACAGCAAGGCTTTTGGAGATACTTTTATAACCCTTTCCAGCTTTATGCAAGTCAACAATTCTTAATCGTAGGTCTTCTGAGAGCGCTTTTGTGTGAGGCATCATTTACATCAGGCAATGCTTCTTGTGAAAAGCAAACCCAGAACTGGTGTGTGTTTTGTATAGGACAGGGCAACTGTAACCAACACCTCCAATCTCATCTCATTGATTGGACTCCAGTTGGCTGACACCTCACTCCAATTAGCTTTTGGAGATGTCATTAGTCTAGGGGTTCACATACTTTTTCCACCTGCACTGTGAATGTTTACATGGTGTGTTCAATAACACCATGGTAACATTTAATTATTTCTGTGTTATTAGTTTAAGCAGAGTGTGATTGTCTATTGTTGTGACTTAGATGAAGATCAGATCACATTTTATGACCAATTTGTGCAGAAATCCATATCATTCCAAATGTTTCACATACTTTTGCTTGCAACTGTATATAATTTATTCAGAACACTTTAATAATAAAGTTATGTGACCTCCTGTAAAGCTGTGGTTGTCAGGGAGCAGGGCAAGTAGGAGCCCAGTGGCCTTTAAAGTCCAATGAAACTATCTCAACAGGATTGGCTGGACAGGCAGGAAGCTGGAGACCAGCAGGTAGCTTGTTGTGAAGCCGATCAGACAGATAGCTGGGGTCATGCTTGACCGCAGCTAGCTTAGACTGGTGACGGGTAGCAGGTAGCCTTGGATGCCAGACAGGCAAGTAGCAGGAGACTGGACAGCAGACTGCAGTTAGGTACCAAGAGAGCAAAAAAAAAAAAAAAAAGTCAGACAGTCCAGGGGTTAGGTGCAGGTAGCTGACAAAACGATAATCAAGATATAAGCCTAGGTCAAAATCCAGAAGAACCAAGTAAAGAGAGTAGCTGAGTCCAGAAGCCGGATGAAATGAGTGAGCACAGAGGCTGTCTGACTTTTTATTAAACATGTTAAAGGTAATGCCAGAGGTGATGGATGATTTATGCCAATGACCAGCACCAAGCGCAGGAAATACTAGTATGTGAGCTGACACTTCAGCTGCAAGTTCTCTGGGGGCTGATCATGTGGGATCCCAAGTTCGATTCTCACCTTAGCCATGCTTTTGCAGCCTGCAGATAGCCCTTATACCTCCATCTCCATTCGTTGTAGAGGAGGGGGGATAAAAGATTATTTTTACTTATAATTTGTAAAACCAGCTCCAGGCCACAAATGTCTGTTTATCAGAAACCATCACATCCCCCATGATGAGTCGGTAGCCCCCCCCCCATAGCAAGCTCCTCCTTCCTATGTCAAAGAACCACCTTCAGCAAAATTCATACCTTCATCCCCACCCCATGGACAAGCCTACCTTTCCCCTGAAAACTAATATGTTTAGATTTTATGCTGCAATAAGACCCACCAATTTTACCTCCCCGTGCCTAATTAATATTAGTACTTTTCCCCTATTACATCCCCAATAAAATGATCACACAAATATTTATAAAAATGTACATGTGTTGTTGTACCTTAAGGTGTTTTTGGTGTAGTTACAGACAGAAATGTTCCCCACATATAGATATTTATGTGCTCCTGAAAATGTGCTACTATAGGCCTGGGCCATTTTGGAGGAATTCACTACTTCCTGTGTGGCTATCCCCCTGTGTCTGCTGCCCTCTTCTGCTTGGATATCCCCATACTCTCCTTGGATATCATGATACTTTCCCGGACATCACCTGTGGATTCACTATACACTCCTGGAGCATCACCATTTTCCCTTTAGCAAGTCACCTACTGGCTGTGGCAAATCCCTTGCTCCCATGACATACAATCCTATTACATTTCATGTTTATAGACAGACAATATATTCAGCTATCACCTCTAGCTGTAGATGATTTATGAATGTTTTCAATAAAACAATGTTGACTGTAAATAGAATGGTTTATGATTGTAGTGCTGCTGATCACACCATTGTAGGCTAAAGATGTGACTTAACCTGTAAAGAACTAATGCAGAATGATTAAAACTAACTTAACAACTGTTACTTTAGGGATACGGATAGATGTTTTTTGTAGGATAATATCAGAAATTATCGAAAGGTACTTAGAGGGCCACTTAATTCAGCACAACTTGGAGAACACCACTTTAGAGATTTCCTAAGAGCATATTTTAATACTTCTCAAATTTGTGAAATATGTGCATTTTTAAACAAAAATGTATAATTCGTTGTGGCAAATCAGAGGCAGCTACAACATTGTAGCAGTATGGGGAATTCAGTCTCTGCAGCAGGAATTGTATTCTTTTGTTCCCACCAAGTATCTCATCCCTTGAATGATGCAACTCAGGCAGGCAGCTGCTCTGGATCTCTGCACTAGCTGGAAGGTTAGTATCATGTATCATCCTCCAATTATACAATAATATTAGATAAATAATTAAAATAGTATACTCATTGTCACGACCGGCCAATTTGGGGGACCACGCTCACCCCAAATCTCTCTCTCTCCACGGTCGCAACTTTTTGTTCAGATCTCGACACCAGCAGACACTTCAGATGACAGCATCATTACTGCAGAGACATGCACCTCAGACCCCTATTCTTAGGATCTAAGAATCACACCCATGTACCTTGGATTAGTACAAGCAGACTCTGACACCACCTGTGTTTAGTGTGTCCAAAGTCAGACTGGCCACTTCTTTATTGTTACAAAGATATATATAAAAAAAACAGAAAGATGACACAAAACACCAAAGACTGCCCCCAGTTCTAGCCCATCCTCCTAGGCAAATAGCTTGCTATTCCCCCTCACCCACATGATTTCCTGATGTAGAGAGGCATCTGACTTTCTTCTAATTACACCTTTTGTTTCTCCTCTTACAGAGCCATAAAACTAGTTACCCCTTTCATGAGCCTTCACATGTGGCCGATCGCAGGGCCATATAAATTCCACTATCCTATTTCTAACACAGATACAGTTTTGCAATGTTAGTCAATTACAGCACCACATGCACGTATTACATCCATGATATAAATGTTAAGCAAATTGTTAGTACCTTCTAACCACACATATAATAACTGATGAACCCCAAATAGTCCAGTGGGCCCTTCTGTTCATAACAGCTAGTTTCCCCCATCCTAGTGTGGCCTAGGAATTCGTCCTGACGGACAAATTTCTAGCCACACTGATCTCACTTGTGCAAGTGATGGTGATTGTAATTGCCTCACAGTCCACATTTCTTCCAATTCCAATGGGCACACAATTTTGGGTATAGCCTCCATGGCTCAATTGCCAACCGCCTTCCTTGGGCCATGGCACATGCCCCCTTCCTCCCCATCCATTGGGGAAAACAATTTAATTGGGCAGCTGCATCTAAAACAGTCCTTGGGCCTATTAGTTCACCCCGTCCAAAGGGTCCCTGGGTGGTACAAAGTCCAGGTGACAGTTCCCAAGGTGACATGGCTCGCCCCCCTCCCAAAAACCAGGGCCAGTGCCCTCCTCTTCCCAATGTCTGAGGGGAAACATTTTCCTTGGGAGTCCCATAAACTATCACCTCCAGGGAGGAACATACCAGTCTGATACTGAACCCAGCATCCATGATGGTGGTCTGGAATAGAGGCTTCACTTTCACCTGCACCGCAGTCTGGGCACAGTAACCCCTCTCACCTGCGGCAATGGTCTGGGCATGGGACTCCATTTCTCCATTTCCTTGGACCACAGTTGGTGCGCTGTATTCCATCTCGCATGGATTGGGCACACAATAAGGAATGTGGTCCCTCTTTAAATGATTTGCAGTGTCTCTGTTTGGCAGGATCTCAGGGATCATAACCTCCCCTGCCCCCTTGTCTGTGGCTAGCTCTCTGACATTTTTTATCAGCGGGAGCTCCATGCTAGGCCCAAAGTCCATTCCCAGGGCATAGTGAACATAGCTGCTCCTATCCAGACTGTTTGCTTGGCCTGTGTTCTGCCAACAGACCTCTGTGCCAGGGTAATCAATGCAGTTCAAGGGTGCCATTGCCAGCCCACCCCCCAACAACCAGGGGCCATACACTCTTCTGCCCCACTGCATGGGTAAAACACTTCCCTGGGGTGCCCAGAAAAGTAGTAATTCCAGGGGGTCATTTACTGGACGGATCTGGAAGCTGGCACCCAATGTTGTGGTCTGGTCTAAAGACTCCAAATATCTATGTGGTATCTTGATCAGCACATCACCTCCCCCTCTCTCTGGAACCACTGCCTGGTCACAGCACTCACCTCCCTTGGGATCTTTGGTCACTGTGTTCCCTGGCAGGACCTCACAGCTCTCATCCAGACATCCCCTTGGGCCATCAGTTTTACAGACATTCTCTGTCTTCTCAGTTGCCTTGTTATTAGCAATTGTGCCCCAGCCATTTGGGTCTGGCTGGCCCCCTTGGTCTGACACAGTCCCAAGGTTGTTCTCGGTGTTCGCCCCTGTACCCATGGCTGGTTCCTGGACTGTAGTTATCCACGGGAACCCCATGATAGGTTCACAATCCATCTCTGGTTCTTTCCAGAACTCTCCCAGGCCCTCCATCTGGCCTGCTATTCCTGTCTGAGACTCAGACTCCACCGGTTTTGAGATTTACCCATAATGTATGGTACCCTCCTCATCTGTCCCAGTTGTAGCAAAAATTAACTGGGCCTTGTCCATTTGTATCTCCACATCGGTATTGTCCTGGTCAGAGTCCACAATATCCTCTCCCCAGACCTCTGGTAACCAATCATTTTCCTCCCTGTCCGCCTGACAGGGTTCCTCCCAACTGGATGGCCAAAACCCCTCCATGGATGCCTCATCCAGCAATTCAACATACTCAGCCTCCAGCTGCAGCTCTTGCTGAATCAGGGGTTCCAGCAAATTAGCCTCCGGGGACCATGGTTCTAATCCCAGACCATGACAGCGTTTAAGAAATAAGTTATTTTTCCTCCTTACAGTCCCCATGCCACATTCAGGATCACCATAGACGATCTCCCAGAGCCCATCTATTAGCTCCAATTGAACATAGAGATCCTCTTCAAGGGCACCAACAGGCCCTATCCTGGCATGATACTGTTTCTCTAAGGCAATCTCTTTCCATACCAGTTTCTTCAGCCAGCATGACAGCTCATGGTCCTGCCACAATCCCAGGAACGCCATGCATTGCTTTAGAATGGCCATTCCTCTGCAGTCCTTTGCCTCTGTCATCTGGCTCTCTTTCTCTACTGGGGATAAGCATTTCCCCTCCACAGGAGCTGAGACAGGGCCATTGCTTACCCTTCTCCTGTTCCCCTGTACCTCCTGTGTGATCTGTATCCGGAGTTCCCTCTGCTGATCCTTAGTAAAACCTGCAGGCATTACCTCAATCCATCTTTGATACCGTCTGGACACTTCCTCCTCCTCTGCTACTGACAGCTCTTAATATAAATGTTAAGCAAATTGTTAGTACCTTCTAACCACACATATAATAACTGATGAACCCCAAATAGTCCAGTGGGCCCTTCTGTTCATAACACTCATATATTGTAAGAGCTGTATATATCCAAATACATTGTATACCATAATCTGTATTCATGTGGCTCATTACATTGAGAGTGAGGTACAGAAGGGTGGGTGAGGTAAAGAAGGGTGAGGTACAATACATTGTGCATATTAAGGCTTAAGGTAATAAGCGTATTTAAATAGATGAGTTTTAGTAAGGTGTTGAAGGATTTGAGGCAGAATGATGGTCTAGTGGAGCGAGGCAAGGAATTCCAAAGAATAGGGGAAGCACAAGAAAAGTCCTAAAGGTGGGAATGAGAGGAGGTGATAAGAGAGGAGGAAAAAAGAAGGCCATTAGCAGAGTGAAGAGGATGGTTGGGAGAGTATTTAGAGACAAGAGCAGAGATATAAGGGTGTAATATTACCTTGGTGTCATTTTATACTTTGGGGTCATGATTTTACATTTTATTCAGAAGGCTTTGGGATGCCAGAGGAGTGCTTGACAGAGAGGCCCTGCAGAAACTGAGCGTTGAGTATGGTAGATGAGTCTAGCAGATGCATTCATAATGGACTGGAGTGGAAAGAGATGGGTGATGCAAGGATATAGTTGCAGTAGTCGAGGCAAGATATGATGAGAGGGTGGATTAGAATTTTGGCTGTGCCTTATGAGTGAAAGTGACATATTTTGGAAAACATTTTTAGGTGAAAATGACAAGATTTAGTGATTGATTGTATGTGAGGAATGAAAGAGATGGCAGGGTCCTGTAGAACCCCAAATTAATGGGCCTGAGAGGAGGGAGTGATAATGGAAATATCAACAATGAGAGATATGTGAGGAGTGGAAGCTGTGGAAGAGGGTGGAAAGATTAGGAGCTCAGTCTTTGACATGTTGAGTTACAAAGGTGCTGCTTTTTAAGTTAAAGGACTTTTCTAAATGCAGGACCACTGTAGTGTAATTGCAAGTAACCCAAAAATTCTTATAGACTGGAAAGTACGTCCATAAGAACAAAAATACTATTTTGAAGTTAATACGAAGTATACACTTATACGTATTTTTAACTGAAACGATTTTCTGAACAACAAAATGTTTTTCTAATCTGATACATTGTGAGCTAGTAATGTTATTGCAAAGGCTTTGCTAAAGTAATTTGTGTGTTTGATGCACTAATCAGGCATTTGTAGACTGCTAGGTAAAACTGACAAATAGTAATTTCACATTGGAAATTGACGTGATTAATAGAATGAAGCTGTACTTCTGCTGTACTAACGCTGTCCATCTGGGTTAGCCTTTTGAGGTGCGCCCATAAAGCTAAAGCACTCAACTCTTTTTAAGTTCTACAATGTTACATACACTTCATAGTTCATTTAACTTTCTATATTAGAGGCTTGATTTTGGTGAAAAATGGACATTAATGGGATTGTTGTGACATACAAACCCAACGCGCATTTTCCCAAATACACTATAAGAGACAATATAAACTGCAGAACCATTGCTGTAATTTATTTGTTAAATTGCAATTGCAGAATATGTTGTAAAAATGAGCCACTAATTAAGGAGGTGAGTTTTGGAACACATTAATTAATAAAGCTGATGTACCAGTAGCTTGCCATGTTAAGCACGTACATGATGGTGACATTGATCGTCACCTACTAAAGCAATAGTATATGTGATATATATGTTTTAATTAATCTTTTACCAACATATATTTATTTTGTCATCCCACTACTTCAAGGCATATAGACATTTCATGGTTTATAAATGCATCTAAGAATCAGTAGTGTGTGCAAACATTTTTTGCATGAAAAAAAATCCAACATATAAACTTATCCTAAAGTACATTTTGCAAATTTCTTCAGTTTTCTGGCAGTTGATTTGAGACAAGGAATACTTGAGAAATTTCAAGCTGAAGCATAAAATTCATAATTTGCAATCAATCAGAGGCAGCTACAACATTGTGGCAATGCCTGGAACGTTGGTCTCTGCACCAAAGCATCATGGGATTTGTAATCCTTTCTTCCCTCAATAAGGAAGCAAGGAATCAGCTAAGGCAGTGATGCTCTGGTTTTCTGCACTGTTCTGCTGTTCGTTTGAAAGTTAGTATAGGGTTAAAAAACATACGTGAATGCAGTTTTTCTGCTGTTAGTACGAGGTGCCTATGCAGGCATCTTTGGGGGTGTAAATACCATTTGTTTTAAATAAAATACATCTGTATGTGTATAAAATGAATAAATGTAATGTGTGTTTGTGATATGTGTTGGATTATAAAAAGTTAAAAACAGGTAAACTTCCATATACCTTTAATAGTTGTCTCGTGAGTATCGTTTCTAACACTAAAGATTGAAGCCACAGCTTAAAATATAGTCTTGCAACTTCATCAGGCTGAGTCATTAAACTTATAATCACTATAATTTCAACATTGTTAACATGTTTAAGGTTCTATTATCAGCTGCCAAATCATTCTTAGTTCATTTAAGTCAGTAGCTGTTTGAGTGTGGTGCATTTAATAAAATGTTTATCTTGGCTTAACTGAGTACTTGGCACTGGTCATGCTCAAAGCAATATGCTTAATCATATACCATTTGATTAAGAGTAATATGGCTTAATCTTATACTATTTTAGATCACTTGTATTATGACAATAGATGGCTAATCCTGGATTTTGCTGTCAGGTTAAATGTGTGAGGTTGCCTTGGGCATCTACAGCACACATCCAGACGTATTACTCACAGACAATAATATTAAGGAGTATTTTATCTTTTATTGGGACCAACTTTAACATATTGTTCTATGTAACAGTCATCTTCCACACATTACTGTTATTCTTAATGGATCTTGCTATTTATTAGATTGGATGACTTAATATACCCCAAACATTTAAATTTAAGTAAAATCTTTATCTCCACCGACTAAAGATTAACAGACTTATTACATTGCGATTCGGCCAGTTGGGGCTCTATATAAGCACAGAGCATATTTTTTTTACAGAAGTTTTTAGTTAGTGAACTTCTATTCAAAAGCAAGGTCTTCACTAACTAAAAACTTCTGTAAAAAAATATGCTCTGTGCTTATATAGAGCCCTATTCAACTGGCCGAATCACAATTTAATAAGGCTGTAAATTCTCATTACACTTCATCAAATTTAAGCAACTAAATCATACCATTTTACCTACTTTGTTTACTACTTTGACTAAAAACCTAAAAAAACGTACCCTTATAAGTATATCATTGTTACGCATGTGTACTTGAGTCCTCAGTTCTTTAGGAATATTATAGTTTTGTCTATTTAGTTTTGTCTGTTCTCTATTTCTCCTCATTTCACTCCTATAATTCAACACAAAGTTACCATATTTATATATATTACAAATGTAATATAGTATTTTTCATTCAGAAAAGCCTGCACTGTTTACTGTATGAATTCCAACCAATCACAGGAACTCGAGGTGGCTCATAGTAAAAGTGGACCAAGCTATTCTTTTAAATATCCGTTGGAAGCATTGATGGACCCGTTCCCTTGAGAAATCCTGCATAATAGCGGAGAAACGCGCATCAGTTTGATGTTGATATGTCACAACCATCTCATTAATGTCAGTTTTCACCAGAATTTTGCCTCTACTACAGAAATTTCAATGAATTATAAAGTAGCTGTAACGTTGTAGAACTTAACAAATTGAGGGATTTAGTTTTATGAGCACCCATCAAAAGGCTAACCCACAGGAATAGTGTTAGTACAGCAGAGGTACAGCTTCATTCTATTAATCACGTCAATTTCAAATGTGAAATTACTATATGGCAGCTTTAAGCTACACCTAGCAATTTTCAAACACCTGATTAGTGCAGCAAACACAAATTACTTTAGCAAAGCCTTTTGCAACCATTTTATTAGTTCACAATGTATCAGATATTCATTTAAATTGAGAAAAATGTGTTATAGTATCTGCTGGTAAATGTGTTCGGAATTTTATTTTCAAAGAAAAGGCAACATAGTACTATTAAATATAGGTGTGTCTTTTTTGACAGAAGAATTTTGATTCAGACATTTAGATCAAAGGAAAGGTGTAAATCACATTCATCTTAAAGGGCCAGTTAATTCAGCACAACTTGGAGCACACCATTGTAAAGTTCTCCTAAAAACCTGTTGGAATACTTTTTGAACTTTTGAAATAGGTGCCTTTTTTTTACACACATTTTTTTTTACAGAAGTTTTTAGTTAGTGAAGACCTTGCTTTTGGATAGAAGTTCACTAACTAAAAACATATGTAAAGAATATGCTATGTCTATATATATAGCCCTATTCAATTGGCCAAATCACAATTGAATGATGACCTAAGTGTAGCCACTCTATGTAACAAATACTAATTATATAAGTACAGCTCATATGTTTATTTGCTGTGCGTGGGCTATTAAAAACAGAATACAAAAATAAAAGTTTTCCCCTCCACTTCCTGTGAATCTCCTCCCACCTGTCTATCATGGGTATGGACAGCTGTTCCTGTGTGCTGGACTATAAATAAAGTCTAACCAGTCTATATTCTGCTTCGGCATGCTCAGAAATGTCTTATGGGGCAGCTGTAAGCTGATTACAATACAGCTGATAGCTATGTGTGGACAGGGTAAGTTACATTAAACCTGCCTGCTTTCAAACTCCATGAAAGTGAAGCCCACAGGCAGAGCTGACCACATCCTCTGATGACATGGTAGGAGGAGATATGCAGCTGTACTTGAGGGGGAAACTGACAGTTTAAACGCTAAGAAAAAATATTAACATTTATTTATTTATTGCAACCTACATACGTTTTTAAAAGGCTATGCCCAGCAAACAAAGCTTTACTTGTAAATGCAGTACAGTGGTCCTTTAAGTTAAAAGTCCACTACAACAGGAGTTAGATATTCTAGTCAGATATTGGTCTTTAATAATTTAATATTAATATTTATAATATTAATAATAATATTTAATGATTTAGAAAAGCAATATTAAATGGCAGACTTGTTTTCAAACAGCAACTTCTAACCCTACCGTTAGTAAAAGGCAGTCCTAAATGGTCGGACACATGCACGTGTGCTTGTTTTGCCAAGGTAAACCAATTTAACTTACCAAGCCTCCAGCAAACCAAGACAATCTGCTCCTATCTAGACATAAGATTGTATCTGACCAGTTAGACTGCATCAGAATTGCTCCATTCTTGATGACCGCATAAGGGATGAAGACAAGCAGCTCAACTGCAGGTTTAAAATTTGATGCTTAAAAGTAAATTTTATATAAAATATTGCCAATTTTAAATAATTGAATAGGGACTTTATTATTAAAGATTAATGCCTAATTAAATAATGTAGCTCCTTCAATTAGGACATTACATTTAAATAAGCAATGGCTTCTTAGAACAACTAATATCCAAAATGTTTAATCTACTTTGTCCTTAGAACTATCCCTGTGTACCCCAACAGTATTTACATTTAGATAGAAATGAAATTATAGGAGTTTAGTCCATGGTGTGGATACAATGACCGGGAGAGCACATACATCCTTATTTTTGTACATTTTAGAGCGTAAAGGTCCAATCTAGAATGTCATCTAATTAATACATCTTGACTTCAATCCTTTCAAATACATTCTATGCTATTTAAAATTAGTAATGCTATTTAAAACAATCCTATTTTGCTATGTAATTTTTGATATTTATGTTTGTAGGTTTTAATTTAGTAAACAAATCCATTTTGTTTGTGCACAAAAATGTAGAAGCTAATTTATATTTAATCATATTTCAGGAGTTCTATGTCATTAAACGTTATCAAGAAAAAGTTTGTATTGATATGCTCAATGTTTTTTGATTTTTTACATATTTTTCTTTATTGATTTTATAAGACATTACAAACTATACTAAACATCCTAAGTGAACATGCAGTCCCGAGAGATCTAATAGACATTTTCAGTTTTAGCCCTGAAAGTACTATCATCCAACAGCCAAATAAATACAGAGGCTAGAGAATATCATTATACATATCGTTATTACATTGACCATTCCAAAAAGCACTACTACAGAAACGTAAAACATAATATCCTGACATGGAAATAGCCAATAGCCTAAGGAGTATCAGCACTTACACGCTGCTTAAATTAATCCCATGAGTTACAGGAGGCAAATACTCTCCAAATATAACATTTTCTTTATTAATATTTCCATTTAGGAAAAAAAAAAAGAAAAGAGGTGGAAGGGAACAGGGGGTTAACACGAGAGGATCGTCGGCTACCGTGTCTTGGAGTAGCTCCAAAGTCACTCTAATGTAAGCTATAAGGAAGTAAGAGGAGGTAAAAAGATATATTTATACATACTCCAGGCGTCCAAAAATAAGAGAGATAGAAAATATACTTATACATATTCTAGATATCCCATAGTCACCATTTTAACTTATTTTTCCTTTGCTGTTCTGGATTAAGTCTAACAAAATCCAATTCAATCTGAATGTTTCTATCAACCAACATTTTTATTTCTTGCCATGTAGGTAAACTCGTTTTTTTCCAGTGGAAAACAATCAACCACTTTGCCACTATTAAGATATTAATCATCATATTAACTTTTACTCTAGAGATTCTTTCATGGAAGAAATGAAATAATATGATATCTGGTGATACTTTTAACTCATGCTTTACAACCTTAGATATTTGGGAGATACAAGTTATCCAGAATATTTGAATAAGTGGACATGTCCACCACATATGATATGCTCAATGTTTGTCTAAAAAATAATAAGCATGATATTGAATACGATATTTTTATATTTTTACTTTGCAGTTTGTTAGATTTTAGACCAATATGCACTGAAAGGATCTGTTTGGATGAATTTTCTAAATGAATCCTTTATCTCTTTGTTTCTCAAGCCATATATAAGTGGGTTTAACAGTGGTGTGATGAAGGTATATATCACTGAAAATATTTTGTCATGGTCCTGGGAATAAGATGCAGGACGCATGTACATCAGAAGAACTGTACCATAGAACATACAAACCACAATGAGGTGTGAACTACAGGTGGAGAATGTCTTGTGTCGTCCTTTGGTGGATGGTATCATAAGAATGGCACCAATAATGTATATGTAAGACACCAAAATACAGAGGAAAGGAGTGAGTACTACAAAAATTCCTGCTACAAATATCACGATCTCATTAACAAACGTGCTGACGCACGACAACTTTAGCAAAGGTGTAATATCACAGAAGAAATTGGAAATATGACGAGATGAACAAAATGTAAGGCGTGATGCCAAACCAGTGTGAAGAGCAGAGTTTATAAACCCTGCTATCCAGGAAAAGCCAGTGAGAATGAAGCAAACCCGTTGAGTCATTATGTCCATGTAATGCAAAGGATGACAGATGGCTGCATATCGGTCATATGCCATAACAGAAAGTAGGAAACTCTCTGACTGACCAAATGAAATGAAGAAAAAGAGTTGGGTGAAGCAACCACTGTATGATATAAGCTGAGTGCCCAATATAAGGTTTAACAACATTTTGGGAATAGTGACTGTGGTGTAACACATGTCCAAAATGGACAAATGACTCAATAGAATGTACATAGGGCTACACAGTTTATTATCCAGGTGGACAGTGGCGACAATGGCAGAGTTTCCAAGTAGAGTAAGCAGGTAAACAGTTAGAAATGAGAATAATAGAAACAGTTGAACTTGGGGGCTGTCTGAAAGTCCTTGGAGCAGGAAGTATGTTGCAGAGGAATCATTGTCTTTTTCCATTTTCCCAAAGCGTATCTACAAAAGTCAGTAAAATGTTTACTTATACTATGTATCTGACCACAATAGGAAGTGACTTGCAAAGCAAGATAGAATAAAAGGAAAAATGAATAAAGCTGTTAACATTTTAACATTAATTAACATTTAATTAAAGATGAGTTATAGAAATCTACCCTGACAGTCTTTCAGGTTTTCAGAGAAAATAAAATATATGTTACATGTTGGATCCTTATGTCAATATTTTGGAAATATAGAATTAACATATTTATCCCACATTTAATTTATTTTTTTTCAGTTGAAAAATAAGCACTACAGTTATTAAATAACTGAACTCTAAATCCCTCTGCAAAATAGATCTAGGAAGATGTTCCCGTCCTTTGTTCACTTTCCAAGCTTTGTTGTTGCATCTTCCATTGACAAAATCGTATACTGTTACTTTTTTCTTATGTGACATTTTCCTTTCTGGAAGTCATATTCCCCACACAACCATCTACCATGGCTTTTCACTTAAGATACACCTGTACGAAGACTTATGGGCACAACAGGTCCCCTCAGATGCTAGAAGATGTACCATCTTAACAGCGCCATAGCTTAACCCCTTACTACACATGTATTAAGATTAAATATTTTCAGTAGTCACTATGTCTATGCTGTTTAATCTGTATTGACAAAATTGTGATTGCTGTCCTTAGTCTGAGCTAAAAGCAGAGATCTATTCAATTATTAAATTAATAGTTTGGGTATATGCTCATACTTGACTGTTCTGTCTATACAGATTATTTAGGGTTTAAATATTTATATAAATGGCACAAAAATAGAGTTGAGCACTAACATAATGGTAATATACACACAAACAAAGATGATTACATCACTGCACAGAATAATGCAATAATGGTGTGATGGAAACAGAGAGTCTGTAGCCAAAGCCCTTATTCTTGAGTCCATGGATCCCCAAACAACATCTTTAACTCTAACTAGCAGCCTTTACACAAGTAAGGCACATAAGAGCCTTTATAAACTTATTGGGAGAATATAAGTAAAATAAGCAATATGTGGGAATACAAAGCAACTATGGTGAATATTTTTCGTGTGAACCGCCACAAAGAAAATAAAAAAAAGAACACTATTCCTCAACAAATTTCAGGTATAGCAATCCTTTATGGAAATTGAATACAGTTTCTACTAAACCTCTATTTAGTGATGCACCATTCTTTCTGTTTGTACTTTGCCAGCTTCAGAACCAAAGAGAACCAGCATATCTCTCCTATGATGAGGCAGCACCACTCTGAAGATACGTCCTTATATTTAGATTATATGAATATTTTCATCTGAATCTTCTACTGGACGTTTTAGTGTGTAGCAAAATAAATAGGGTAGTTAGAGAGTAGTAGAGAGTAGTTAGAGAAATCTTACGAACTGGAAAATTAGTCCATAAGAACAAAAACTCTATTTTGAAGTTCAATTAAAACTTAACTTTTATGATGATAATATCCTTAAAACAGAAAGGGGGGATTTTTTTTTTTTTTTTCTTAAAATATTAAGAGGAATGTGATTTACACCTTTCCTTTTATCTAAATGTCTAAATCAATATGCCTGTGTCAAAAAAGACACACTTATAATAAATTGTACCATGTTGCCTTTTATAAAAATCAAAAAAATGGACACATTTGCCAGCAGGTACCGTACTATAAAGCATTTTTCGCAATTTAAATGAGTAGCTGATATATTGTGAACTAATAAAATAGTTGCAAAGGGTTTGCTAAAGTAATTTGTGGTTGTAGATATGGATATCTTTAAAAATACTATTTTGGTTTGGAAAATGATTTTCACCTATTGTTTAATTAATACATTTCATTATATGTTATAGTTTTATTTAATTTTAGAGCACTTTTGTTTACTAACAGTGGTAGAGCTAGTGAATGGAGGGCCTGGTGCAATGTGCTTCACTTGTCATTGCAGCCCTTCACAAGTCCTGCATTACTTTTGTGATTCCTATATTAAATGGTGGAAGTGTTGGTGGGGTATGTAATACTTGTCGCTCCAGTTTGTATACAGTATTGTGAACAAAATATATTCTGATTCCTTCAGAACCAAGATGTTCCAGAGGTTGGGTTAGTTACCAAACATGAAAAATACAATTCTTGTTTGTTGTAATGTAGTTATGGCCACATTCAATTTTGAGAATTACATATATAGATATATGTACACTATTTTATTAATTTCTTCTGATTAGACTGTTGTAAATGTAAGGTTTTTGTCCTCAAAATATGTCATGATCCTTTTTTTTCTCCATGATGTGCCATTTTAACTTTTTATAATACAATAATATTTTGTTTGTTATTATGTTATTATGTTATACATACAGTCATGGACAGATTACCCATTAGGCCAACTAGGCAGCTGCCTAGGAGTGCTTTCATATCAAGGGCGCCACTTTAAAAAAAAAAAATGAAATGCTGCAGTTCATAACCACCTATAACAAAAGAGTTACAACAGGAAAATTAACTTACATGCACAGAAAAGGCAAAAATGGCTTTGCATACCTTGCATACTCATTTGCAGGGGCTCCTAAAATTCACTGCCTTGGGGTTCCAAAACAGTAGATCCAGCCCTGCATACAGTGACATTTTAAATGAACATATTAAAACATACTTACTGTATATGTTTTTTTTCTTCAATAATATACATTGTTTGTGGGGGCCATTTATGAATACAACAACTTTTATTATAATATGTTTTATTCAGAAGTGATTATTGAGTTACTCTGCTCTGAATTCCCATTATCTTCTTATCAAATGAGAATGGTGAGTTATTTTTAATTCATCTAAGAAAAACTTGTTGCTGCTTTAGATTTCTATCTTCATGTTTCCAATTCATAATGTATCATTTATGCATATCTCATAATCTTTCATTTAAAGTAATGGTGTTATTGTTGCATTTCAAAATAACAGTGACTGAGATATGAGTTAACTAAGAGATGTCCAGATATGTCTCCAGAGGGTAGAGAAATGGAAGGGGCATGGAGGAATGGAGGATGGAGAGTGACCAGGGGAGATGTGCTCAGAGGGGCAAGGAGATGGAATGGGTAAAAATACAGCTCTTATAAAGGGGAACAATAAACTGATTACCCTGAGTCGATAACAATGGAGTGCCACAGTTCTTCTAGCTGGAAAACAACCATTTATGACTACCCTAAGCAATGGTTCATTTGTTGTCTTAGATATGAACAGGTATTGCTTGTATAAAGCAAATCCCAGTGATTGCTTTTACAGTCATGACACATATCAAATGACTGGTCTTATCTTTTAGCATATGATCATTCTGCTATCATTGCAAATAAGGTATAAAGGGCATTCAATAAAAATACCCTGAGTCATTGCACATTTGGCTTTTATACTACTCCCACAATCAGACATTTTTTGTTCTCTTGGTAGCTGCAAACATTTTTCAATAACAGAGTCAAACACCCTGTGTGATTGCTCATATTATATGACCATTGATAAGATTTAGCACACATTGTCTAAGCTCATACATTTTACATCTCTTCTTGGCACAGAAATTAAGTGAACAGTTACAATCATAGCAGGATGTGTAAAGATATTAAATATGACTAATCCAGAAATACTTTATCTAAGCTACATCTAAGCTTACTTTCACCCAGAAAAGTTCAGAATTTGCTTCCAAACTATTAATAACCCCAAACGTTGGTATAAATCATGTCCTACAGTTATCCAGCAATTACTTGAATTTACTTTGTCCTCTATATAAGTAATAGTAGCATATTTATAACTCTAATACACACTATGAATACAATCTGAATAATTACAATCACAAAATTATAAACTGAATTATAATTAATGAAATAATGAAAAATAAATGTAATGGTAAAAAATGTTTTGTCAATACTAAAATAGTATATTGAAATAATAAAGAACCAGTAATAAATTGATGAATTTACTAAACATGTATTTTCTACTTGACATAATCTTACATCTCTATACTTTATTATACTGAAATCATAATTTGTTAAAGCATAAGTTTAATATGCTAATTTAATAAATAATGAAACATGATTGTTGAACTTAAACTACTTCTGGAGACTCGGATTTAAAATATACTCTTGTAGAGATGGACCAGATATTAAGAATTATTTTAGTAAAAAATAAAGTTTGTGATTTATGAATTATCATTTGTAATTATGCTTTACTGTGGGCAGCCATTGTATTTTATTCTTGTATGTGATTTATTACCGAGGAGGAGCTTTGGATATAGATAGGATATCCATTCAGTTCAGAAAAAGTTCCCACAATTTTATGCAGCTCAGTTATGATCAAATGATCCACAAATGTACAATAGTATTAAATACCCATGTTTTATATATGTTTAGTTTTCAACAATTATTTAGCCCATTATCAATTTAAGTTCTTCAAAAGAACATTCTGTAAGTAAGTGTGTGTTTTGAAAACAAAGGTGCAAAATATTCTTTGACAACAGAGTGAAGAGGACATTATTAGACATATTTGTCATATAATGTAGTTCTTCTGCTATATATATTTAAACAAAACATCCATCTGCTCTTATCTAGTTCTAACTGGTTATCTTGTGGAATCATTGATTTAATTACAAGTGATATTTTCTCACTCCCACATTACAGTCAACTCATTAGATTTTGGTTTCTCTTTAAGGTAGGAGAACATGAAATTATAGCAGAATAGTGTCAAGTGGTGAAGGGGCTTGTATATCTCAACAAAGCTGTGAGTTATACCATGTAGGGTCACCCAACATGGGTAAGTCATAGCAGAGAGGTCAGACTATTTACGGTCAACTAGAGAAGGAACAGGCAACCTGCTCCAGTATCAATGCAAAGAAAACTATATGGATGAACACAACCAGAAATAAAGACAGATGTGCCTGGTATGCTGTGCCCATATAGTCACTGAGAGTCAGACACGACTGAAGGACTGAACAACAACAATAATAGAGAAAGGAAAATAAAATGACATCAAATAATAATAAAAATGCATAATGTTATTTATGCCTACCAGTATTTCATAGTCATCAACTTACAGTATTGGCTGCTGCATTGACCCCGGGATAATGGTTCTACCAGTGCTTAGGGTACATGAGAGGAATCCATTATAAGTGTTACCATTGGGTCATAGAATAAATAAACATGAAGGCAGATACTCTACTCCCACACTTTAATATTTGGTGACTTAAATTAGCTTTCCCATGAGGTAAGACTAGGTTCATATTAATTTCCCTTGAGAAGAGATCCCTCTAGATTTCAAATACTCTACTGATATCTTGTGTGTTTAATTATTGAAGATTAAAATATTTTTTGATAAGTTCTGAATTCTATAAAATTTATCATTTAGGTCATGGATTATGTTTTATATATAAAGATATATTCTGCAGAGCTGTACAGGGGTTGAGTACAATACAAGATACAATATTAACAATGATAATCTTACAATCTATAGGGAGAAGAGAGGCAGAAACCTTACCAAAAGTTAATAGGCCAGGAAGGGAATAAAGTTTACTTAGGTGGAAAAACTTGCAAACTCTTTTTAGTGCCTGAAATATGTGTGGGAATATGGATAATCACCTAGTGTTGCAAAACCAAGGAACGATGATATATGATTCTAATATGATTTTGAGGTAGTAATCTATTTTAATTAAATGTCTTAAGAACGTCTAATATTTCTAGACTACACTTAAATTTCCAGTATATTAGTATATTTTAGGTCTATCAAGAGCCCACCATGTTCTCCCCTTTGAACTATTGTACAGACAAAGATGAAGGGGGCCATTGGACCTGTTACAAGCATTTGGGACCACTGTAGTGCCATATTTGCTGTGGCTGAGAAATAAACTGGAAACACTGACTTGGCTAGCCAAATATAATCTGCTTGAAACCCAAGGCAAACAGAAGTGCTGGTAGGATCATAAAGCCTGAACTAGGGAATTCCAGGTATGCTAGAAGCAGTGGCGAAGCTAGTGCATGGGGGCCAGGTGCAAACAGAAAATTTGGGCCCCCGCCAGGTGGGGACAGACACAATTTTTTTTTTTAAACTTCCCGAATCCACTCCAACATCAACTCAAACAGTACATATATAAAACTAGCGACTTGCCCATCAAAAATGATGGGCAATAAAATTTTAAGGCAGGTAATGCTGTTTGCCACTGACAGTAAGTGTTTTGGTCGTGTGAGATCCTTCGGCACTCATTGCAAGCCTCGCGCTGAGTGCCTTTGGCACCCATTGCGTGGCTCGTAATGAGCGCCTTGGGCGCTCATTGCGAGCCTATTGGTTGGTGTATTTTTTGTTATGAGAGGCGCTTTATGCTGTCATTGTAAGGTCCGCGCTGATCTCGTTTTTTCGCTTATTGCAAGTCTGTCCACTGGTGTAGTTTGTGTGCTATGAGCAGCGTTGGCGCTCCTTGTGAGGCGCACGTGGTGAAGGGCTTTACCGTTTATTGCGATACTGTGTTTTCTTTGTTTTTTTTTGTGCATATGTAGTTTTTCATGATAATTAATTAATGAAATCATAAGTTAATATACTTTACCTATTTGTAATTAATATATGCAGCAAGCAATGTGCTGAAGACCTAACAATCTGTTTTGATGTTCCTGCAGCATACAATGTAGATTTGCACTGTTGTGGAGCTGAGGTGTAAGTGTCAGCAATGTGTGCAGTGTGTAGTGTAAACAGGCTGCATGCACGAGGGGAAGCCGTTAGTGTAGCTGGGTACTTCAGCATTCTGTAAGTTAGTGTGTTTATTTGTGTAAATCACCATTTTAGAATGGTAATGTTATTAGTTGCAAGTTAGTGTTGTAAAATGGCGGCGAATGTGTATGTGGTACGCGGGTGTGGATGATTTAGTATCCTTGCTAATAGTGTATGTAGTACCTCATACAGCTGTTTGTAAAAGTCAAAAGGGTTGGTGGTGTTTTGCGGCTTTAGGGGTCGTGTAGCCTTGTTTTCTTTTTTTTTCAGTGGCCATTTTTTCTGTCGCTTAAGGGTTTTTCGAGTGTCTAAACTCTTTAAATTAGAGTTAAATTGCCGTGTAAGATGACTTGCAGATGTCCTGGGTGTCCCCCCTTGCTGTGTGTGATGTTTTTATTTTATTTTTGTTTGTATTTAGTGTGGTTTTCGTGTTCTTTGGTGTGCGCGGTTTGGCCGTTAAGTTCGTATTTTTTGCGGATCATATTTTTTTTTATGTAAATTGGGGTTTTCTTTTTTTAAGTGTTACGGGCCATATTTTTATTCCTGTAATTTTTTAAAAGTGCTATGGGTCTCGCATTGTGAATTGTGTATGTGAGTTTTGTGTTCATGTGTAGTCCCGCGGGTTGTAGGTATGATGGTAAAGTGTTGCAGAGTCGTAGGGATGAGCGCCTAAAGGCCGCAAAGTGTGACCAACATCGTAAGCGTTCCCCACACTGACAACTATTATAGTGATATGCCCCCCCCACCAACAGGGCAGGCTAAATATTTAGGCCTCCATTCCTTGGTTACAGTAAGAAGGCTGACTCACAGCTACAGGAGTTTTGAAAATCCAATTTCAAGAGTTATTCCAAAACTCCCTCAAAAAAAAATCTTACTTAAGAAAACTACTGACTCGCACCCAAGGGAATTTGGCAGGTGCTCTCTAGCTTTTTTATGTGTTCTCGCAGTCTGCTTGCAGTCTGAAACCCAGCAGTCTTCATAGTAAAATTATGGAACGCTACCCACTATCTAATGTTAAATTCACTACTCTAGTCCTAACATTCTCCCTTGTCTCCATGGCAGGGAGGGTTTTAAATAATAAAAACTATTACAGGGGGTTTATGACCCTTCTGCCTATAACATGCTACCCCCATGAGCTGGGCATTCCCTGGGATTCTATTTTGGTTTCCATTACCCTTTATAAGCCCAAGTATTCCCCCTAAATACTCTCTATGCCCTATGAGCCTTGGTTTCTTGCAATTAAAGTAAAACCATGGGGATCCTTATGCCCCCCAAACAGTACCCAAATATAACCCTTGGGGGGGGGGGGGGGTTCCCAAACCTCTTCTCAGGGCTCCACAGACAGGATTTCAATGTAAACCTGTGTGAACAAGGTGAGGAAATTAGTATTCAACAAGCAATGGAGCCTCTTATTTTCCTCACCTGTTTTCACACAATGTTACATAGAAATCCCGACCTGTCTGAGGAGCACTGAGGAGAGGTTTGGGAACCACTGATCTAAAGTATAACCATGGGTACCCATATGGAGCCCCATGATACCTAATATAAAGCCCTACACTATAGAGGTTTCAATTAACCACAATGGTATACTAAGCTATGACCCTGGGGTCCTCATTGGCCCCCATGACACACAAAATGAACCCCTATACCACAAGGGTTTTATGGACCCCCATGAAACTTAATATTAATCCCTATACCATGTGGTCTTAACAGACCTACATGGTAGACTAAGCTATGACCATGGGGGTCCTTGTGGACTTCTTTGGTACATAAAGTTTACCCTCATAGCACCTTTCCAATCATCACAGGGGTCCATATTGGACTCCCGTGGACCCTAACCCCCCAGGGGGGTCAATTTAGACCTCCATAGTCCCTAACACAAGATACATAAAAAATACTTGTGAGGTGGTAAAATATTTATTACCTATCCTAATACCTATGCCCAATTCTTCACTGTTTAGCCCTGGATAAGTGATCACTTCCAGCTTGATTGAAGAATCCATCCTCTTCTTTTCTGATTGAAGCACTTGTTCCTAATCTTTGACCCATGGACCTCTGCCAAAAAAAGAACTGCCACTCTATAAAAAAAACTCAATCATATTTCAGGCAATGAGAATTTAATTATAATTAATTTTATGTAGCATTTTTTATGTATTTAGTGTTAGGGACTATGGAGGTCCTCATGGGGCACTAGGGTCCATAGGGTCCAATATGCATGCATGTGGTAGTAGGGAAGGTGCCATGGCGGTTCTTGATGACCCTTATAGTATAAGGGTTTACTTTAGGGGCAGTGGAATTTTATAAGGACCCTCATGGTCATAGCTTAGTATACCATGGGAGTCCATTGAGTCTCCATGGTATAAGGGTTAATATTAGAAACCATGGGGGTCCATAAGGACCCATGTGGCCAGGAAGTCCATCATCAACCCCAAAAGTCATAGTTTAGTATACCATGGGGGTCCATTGAGGACCCTATGGTATAGTGGTTAGATCTGTGTGCCATGGGGTTTGATGAGGACTGCCCCAGTCATAGCATAATAAACCATAGGGGTCTGTTGATACCTACATAGCATAGGGGTTAATATTAGGCACCATGGGGGTCCATAGCAACCCCCATGGTAACTGGTTAATATTTAGTGCCCTACTAAAGTGGGTTTTAAGGAGGAATACCACGGGATAGGCAGGCTCATAGGAGGTAGTATAGGCTTGTTTGCTCAAATCCGACCCACACTTAAGGTGTTAGCTTCTTCATAGTGACACATTTGAGGCATCCAGGCTTCTCAGACACATTTTTCTGTCTCTGTCTCTTTCTGAGTTGAAAGTTCCCACAACATTTTTAAAATTCCAGGCACTCAAAAAACCTTCAGAATAAACTTCAGTGAGATTGGATATCATTACAGAAGTTTTTTGATAGCTGAAGTAGTTTTGGAACAGGTACTCAGGGCTTATAGTATTTTGAGCACTTGGATGGTATTTCTCTGAGGTTAGATTTACGTATGTGATGTGAAAGCTTAGTAGTGATTTATGAGTGAATGTCACTTGGTTTGTTTCTTATGGGAGCTTTGGAATGGACTTGGAGGTCATAGAGTGTGTTTAGCAATAAGTGCTGGAATTTGAAATGTACCAGTACACAATGATTTACTTATTGGTAAGGTATTGTATAAATTAATTAACAAAGTAATGTGTTAAAGAGTAAGTTAATGTGCATCTAAATGTCTGCAAAGAACCACAGAGCAAATTTCATCAACACTGACTGAATAAAAAAGTTCAATAAGCAGCATATTCAACTAATTTTGGATAGTTTTAATTCTGACTATTTTTGAATCTCTGCAGAATAAATACAAACATCTTTGTGCTACATTGTATTGATGGAAAAACAGTTGTTTAAATGGTTCTGCCAGAACTACAGAAAATGTTACAAATAAAAAGTGATAATAATAATAATTTTGGTATGACAATGTTGAATTTAAATACGCAGTACATAAGAATATGAACCATAATTTCACATAAATAATTTAACATCTAGTTCTAAGTGTGGAAAATATTCCGGTAGCTGTTGTAAATATTCTGCATTTATTTATACTGTATAAATGGACAGCTGATTTCTGAAATTAAAAATTTCTTTCAACTGAACCATTGTTAGCAAAAAAACGTATTATGAGGTTGTAAATAGAAATGTAGCTATATTTGTCATCACAATTGTAGATTGTCATTCTTTATTTATAACGTGGTTAATATAAAACTTAGAGCTGTGCAAAGAAGATACAATGAATAGATGTACTATAATACAATGCTGATTTAATTCCTTGTCCTTGGTCAGCTTCAGAATCATTCTATGGGAAGATTGCAGGACTGATATGAAGGTGAGAGAGAATAAGGGATCAAAATAGAAGGGACTTGTAGTGATTGAGGACAGGAGTGTGCTTTTGCCTAGATCTGTAAGGCCTCAGTCTAGGGTTGAACATTTTGATGGGATAACAGGCTGCCTGAAGATGCAGTAGAGTCAATCGAAACATGTTGGTATATGCACAAATAAGTTGAATAACTGATATGCACAGTTGTATAACTGATTTTTTCATTGAGCTCCTTAACACGACTGGCATTATTAGAGTTAGTCAGGACGGTGTCCTAACTTTGTTCCAAAAGCAAGGATTCAAAATAATGTTGTATTATTAATATTTCATACAAAGAAAATAATTTGTAATGTTTAGAATCTGCCCCTTTAAATGCATAATAGCATGCCCATGACTTCAGTGTTCCTATATGGACATGAGTTTGTAGAGAACAGGATAAATTCTCTACATTTCTTTCTAATGTAGTGGCAAAAACAAAAACAAAACACCAAGAACAAACAAGCAGTGGGACATTGACTGAGACACCAATGGTATGATAAATAGTTAGGCATGATAGCTAAAAAAAAGATGGAGGGAGTCATGGAAAATACAGAATAAATGAAAAGTGCATTATTTTTCAACATTCAAGCACTGGGTTAAAGGACCATTTACCTCACTATAAGTGCTCTTCATGGTGTTAAACAGCACATGATTCTATGTTAAAATTATCTATTCCTACAGCTAAAAAAACTAATATTTTTGGTCTGTTTACAGACACATTCCTGACTATTCTATGATTAACAGCATCTGCTGACAACAAGCTCCGTGTGAAGACAAGATTTATGGTTTCTCTCTGTTCTTCATAAATTAGCAGGACAAGTTAACCCCTAACTGTCATTTTTAGTAGATTCCATGAGTCATTTCTCTGCACAGATGAATTTGTGAAGGATTAAACCTATTTCTGTTTCTGCTCTCTCTACAGAGCTGTCTGGGGGCATGTCAAATGTAAACAGAGATTTCATTTGTAAATTTCTCTGTGAAAAAAGGACTTATCTCTTCAATTTAAAAAGTATTTCAACATGTTTTTAAGAGATGTTTTCTTTGATGTGGTCCAAACTGTGCTGAAGTAAGTGGCCCTTGCATATGCATTACTGTATATTATATATATATATAGATGAATATCACTGAACAACTGGTGGAAAAAATGTTCATGCTTAAATATAATCCTTTTTTTCTAATGTTTTCTTCAGAGCTCCTTTGACGTCCTTATTCTTCAAGCTATAAATTATGGGGTTCAACAACGGGGTGAGTAGAGTGTAAAAAATAGATACAAGTCTGTCCACTGGTAATGAAAAGCGAGAGGTTGGTCGGAAATACACAAACGTGGCAGCACCATAAAAAATTGTTACTACTGCTAAGTGAGAACCGCAGGTAGAAAAAGCCTTGCTTCTACTCTCAGGTGATGGTATATGGAAAATAGTTATAAGAATCATAACATAAGATATGAAAGTTAATAGAAAGGGACTGAGGCTGACAAGACCCCCAAAGCAAAAGAGAATCATCTCATTGAGATAAGTCAAAGAACAAGCCAATTTTAACAAGGATGGGACTTCACAAAAGAAACCATCAATTTCCCTGGGCTGACAGAAAGACAACTGAAAAGTAAATATGGTATGAACGGTTGATTGAATAAAACCACTAAGCCACGCTATTGTGGCCAATAAAATGCATATTCTATTTTTCATAATTTCCATATAGTGCAAAGGAATACAAATAGCAAGATATCGATCATAGGCCATGACTGCAAGAAGAACACATTCAGCACTTGCCAGGGAGGTAAACAAGAACAACTGAACTATGCATCCAGGATAAGAGATGGTTTGGCGTTTGGTTATGACATTAATGAGCATTTTTGGAACAGTAACAGAAGTGCTAAAAATGTCCAAAAAAGAAAGATTGGCAAGAAAAAAGTACATGGGGGTGTGTAGGTGCAAATCAAGACCAATAATGAGGATGGTTGTTAAATTACCAAATACAGTGAAAAAATACAACAGGAAGAAGACAACGAAAAGAAGATTCTCTAGATTCTGAAGATAGGAAAATCCCAATAGAATAAAATCTGTATCTGATGTCCGGTTTTCTTTTTTCATCTTCTACGACAGTTCTGAAATATGAGCACAATTATATCATTATTAAATTTAAATTGCAATTAATACTCACTGTAGAAATATAAAATTGAAGGAAAGCAGCACAGTGTCAGATCCATACGTTTTAAAATAACTGTATAGTTCAACATACTGGTGTTTTCATTATAAAAGAAACCTGCAGGGAATATTGTCCATACATATAAATCTGGCATTTTAACTTTTTTTGTTTTAAAGATTCTTCCATTGTATACATAATATGTTCGAATGTTTAACTATAAACAAACCATGTCCAAACAGAACAGAAAACAGACATAGACTGAAGGGGTTAGGGAGAAGCTGTATGGTACTAAAAATTAAACAAAATAACTTACTTTTGGCATCTCTACCACCGTAGTAATCTCAATGTTTGTACATGCTACAGTCTAAAAGATGACTCACAAACGGTATGTTTAGCATCGCCTCCACTATTATTGTGAATATAATATTTGTGGTTGTAATTACATATTTACATATGAATTAATTCGCATTTCAATGTGCACATTAGATAATAACATCTACATACTGCATATTTTAGTTTTAATCTTTGTTCATTATTTTCCACGGCTCTGAGCTTGGATTGGTAAAAATGAGAGAATTGACTCATAATAAGTGGAGAAGTGTTTACAGTGTTTAAAAAAACTGTAAACCTTCTGAAATAGATTAGAATTAATTGCACAACAGTCTCAAGCTCACAAATCTGTAATCAAAAATATATTTTTTTAACTTTTAATTTCCTTGTTATATCAATCTCGGGAATCAAGAAGTTAATACATAAAAGGACATCCACATGGACTAGAACAGTATCGCCATTCATTTTTATTAATTTGTATATTGCTGGATTGCCCGTCCGATTGCATATTGGACTTCTAAACGCTAATTGATTGAGGTGTAACCTCCATGTTTTACTCACTTAATGATGACGGTCTCATTTACTATTGACTGTTTCTAAATCAGGATTTACGGCCTTGCTTAATTGATCATGATCACGCTCTGAAATGCTACTTAAGATTGCATGATTCACAGTTTTGGCTTTCAGCCTGTCATTTGTCTGGCTTGTTCAATTGAATCACTCTGTAATTGTAGCAAATTTCAAGCCCGCAGACATACGCCCTGTATAACATAATCTGCGGTCTTGCAATTGAATAAGGCCCTCTGAGTTGTATAGTTACATATAACATGACCTATGCCTCATAAACCCATGTTGATTCCTACTTATAATCTTGTTTTTAATCTAGTCATATTATTGTATACTATCTCTTATTAACCTTTCTAAAAGCCTTCCCACTACAGAAGTGAGGCTTACAGGTCTATAATTTCCTGGATTTGTTCTTGCTCCCTTCTTAAATATAGTATTACCTCTGCTTTTCTCCAGTCATCTGGTAGATACTCTGTGTTGAGTGAATCTTGAAAAATTAGATATAATGGTTTGGCTATGAACCCCTTAGAATCCTTACTGTATGATACACACTTATGCGATAAAATAAAGGCAAGGTATATACTTTAGCTGTATACAAACAGACACATTTTTAAATATACTAATGTTTTCAATTGAGCACATACAGGAAAACAACCAACAATATTTTGAGTTTAAACCAATACATACCCAACTAATAAAAAGTTCCCCAGATGGGTGGTTTCTATGTTTTGATAGGGAATATTGTGCTTCTATAATAATAGATATTTTAATTCTGATCATAAATCCACAGAAACTATCAAATAACTATGGAAATAATGTAAATCCACAAGATGCAAACCAGTGTGGGGAGATGGACTGCTTTGTTCCTTCACCCCCTCTAAGAGATGGTATGGCGGGACAGTGCAGCTATTTCTTTTCAAGTATTTTTGGAATATCCCTCCATTGTCACTTGTGAAATCCAGTGCTAACAGGATACAAAATTGAAGAGAAGATTTTTGGACAGTTATTAGTGTTTTACTAATGTTATGGACCCTTTAGATTGCTTACTGTGTTTATGGGATTATCCAGCCAACAATCCTGCCTGCTCCTTTACATTTGGAGTGAATAGTTTCGAAACAACAGGATTTAGAGTTCCTCAATTTTGATTACAAAGTACTTACAGTTTCAGGAGGTGTGATTTTATCTTCATCCTTGAAAATGGCAAAATAATTTAAACTGTTTTTATACAGATATTTTGATATTCAAATATTTGTAAAATATTTTTTGGGTGATAATTATGTTAAAATCCAATCATTTTCTGCTCTTGTGTTTATTTACTATTTACTTGCACATACACTGGGCTTGACGACACTGATTAGACAAGCTCTTTTGTATACAAATATTAAATTTACAGCTCATGATTCAAATGAAAATTAAGAACATTTGTTTAAAACAGAATTACTCACAAAAAGAAGAAAAGCAAACAAAAAAGAAAAAACTGAATGAATCACAAGTTTGTTTTATGCTTTCCATTTTATGTCTATTTCATCTGTTAACTCAAGTTAGAGTTCTTTAAATAGTTCGTAAAATATTTTTATCTTGAAATATTCCAAATCATATTGATATTTCTAATGTATATGTTTTCAGACGTGTAGCCCAAAACTCTATGTTTAAGAGAAAAATACTTTTAACTAAAACTGATGTTTACGTTGTTGCATAGTGAGTGCCCATGCTCTAAACAATCCATGACTATTTTTTAACAATAAAAAGCTTTGTTTTGGTTCCAGGGCCACAAACAGGGATGGACTGGGAGCACAGAAGCATGGGGCCCTACATGGAAGGGGGTCCGGCTGCAGTTTATAAATCATGAAGAAACACACATCTCACACGTCTCCACAGATATATAGGGACAATGGCAATTAGATTTCTACTGGGCCCTAATATTTCTGATGGTCTTTTCTGACTCCAATCAAAGCATACCAAACTTACTTTGCCAAATAAAACAAAATGAAGGATCCTCTTCTGTAAGGTGGCTGAGATGCCAGCAAAAGACAACATAAAGCATGTGTATTTAAGGTTAACACTGTGACACTTGGGATATCAACCCTGAGGTATTCACAGCAAATTCATTGAAAGTTATTTTTGGGCATGTTAAGTTTCCTTCAGTAAGACCTTTTCAGTATTACATCAGATTTGTATTTGATGTAGTGTCAGTTTATTGAAAGGTAGCGACATAGGCTAGGTTGTACAATTCACAATAGCCTTAAACTTTTAAATAGTTTAGAATAATACATATAAGAAAAAAATATATATTCTGGTGTAACCAAAATAATATATGTAGGCTGCATACAACTTAAAATCTGAAAAATTTAAGTTTTATGAAACCATTATAATTATTTTTCAATATTTTATTTTTCTGACACTGTTGATCATATACATAAATTTTCTCTTAATTCAAATATTAAGATTTTTTTCACATGTTAATTTTTTTCGAAATGTCCCTTTAGTCAGTCAATTTGAGCACATAAAATTGTGCTTAAAATTAGTTTTGAACTGATGGACAACTATGAGCATTAAAAATGATTTCCTACAATACACAAGGTATTAACGAGTCACTGGAGAGGGGGATACCAATACTCTACAATAACTGATATAGGGCTCCATTCCATTCCTGAGATTTGATGATTCAGAAGTCAAGTAAACACGTAATTCACTACCAACCTAATCCAAAACAAAGAACTAACCTTATAAGAAGTGAACACTAAATGGTGTAAAAAGTCCAAAACATTAACATCACATTCTAAAACCCGAGTGATACACCTTACCCTCTGGGTGCTTTCAAGTCTTCAGATTGTCCAAAACTCCTTTGTGTACTCTGAGAGACCTCTAAGAAGCAACAAAGAAGAAGAAAAGGAAGAAGAAAATGCATCTAAGAAGCAAACAAGTATCAGATCTGATGTTATTATCAACCTGACAGCTTAATTTAGTCAGATATGAAGCTTGATTTCTTATACCCAAACCAATTAACAGATTAACAAAAAAGCCAATGCGTCCCCCCAAACCCACTAAATAGAAATACCATGGAAACCCCTGGATGCTCCAATACCCCTACCTACAGTGATTCTGAGGACTCTCCACAATACCTCCTCTAATGCTGGGGATTCCCTATTCCCACATGCTGATGGGAACCCCGGGGATACCATCTTCTAATGTGAAGTGAACAGGTGCTTGGTCTAGCAACCTTTTTCCCTTCCATGTCCCTTTAACTACTTCAGTGCAGCTAGATTAGCACAATTAACCCAGTGGCATTATGAGGCAGATCATCCACGTTAAGTAGATGTATAACATCAGTAACATCTGCTCATACAAAATGCCTTATAATCTAGACAAAACCCTAGTAATAGAGATGTCTTTCTCACCCACAGGAAAGCCCACTCCTGGAAGATGTTAAACAAGGTTTGTAAAAATCAAAGATTCATAGCTCATTCGTCTATGGGAAACAAACACAAAAAACAGTTACTCTAGCCTTTGTTGTTGTTCGACTGTGACCCTATGGACTGCAGCACGCCATGCATCTGTCAGCCACTGACTCTCTGAGCTCACAAACGCTAATGCTCATTGTTTCAATTATCTCATCTATCCATCTTTGTGTTCCTACAAAAATTCCCACCATCAGAACTGTCTATGTCATGATATAACCAACCTATTTGAGCTTTAGTCTTATAATCAAAGCTTCCAGTGAACAGTTAGGCTTGATTTCCTGTAGCATCGATTGACTGGATCTTTTGAAGTTCAAGAGACTCTAAACAGTTTTCTCCAACACTACAATTCAGAGGTGTCAGTCCTACAGGTCTCCGCAGCTCTTACATCCACATGTTACTACTGGAAATACAGTAGTTCTAACAATGCAGAACTTTGTTGATAGCGTAATATCTTAATTGTTTATATAATATAGATCATCCAGACTTGCCATAACTTTCCTTTTCGTCTTTTTAATTTTATGCCTGCAGTCACCATCCCAGTCCATCGCATGTTGTATGTGCGATCGTGAACAGGATCAATTAGTCAAACCCGTAGTAACGGGTTAGACTAGGCCAATGGCAATATAGATTGCCATCAGTACTAATGAAAGCCTGCTGGAACCGGCTCCCGACATCAGCCCTTGCCGCGGAGGTCCGATCGACTAATTGATCCTGTTCACGATCGCACATACAACATGCGACGGACTGGGTTAAGATTTAGCTTCTCCCGCACATTGCTTGCAGGCCCTTCCAATTTAATAGCAACGTAACCCGTTGAACTTACGAGGCTCCAATTTAATGAGGCTGATACTTACTCCATTCATTTTCTACCTCCTTGCCCTCACACCCCACATACTATATAGGCAAGCAACACCATTCTGTTTCCAAACCATCTTTATTTCAGGATAGCACATGAATAAACTGGTATAATTGTATATTTTTTCATAAAATGACAGCAGCTTATATAATGTTATGTTTTATTTTCACACCAGCTTCCTGATAATTGATCAGATTTGCATGGTTAATCCAGTGTATTGTATGACTGTAACGTGCATAGTCTTTCAGAAAAAAAATATGTTAAATAAATAATTTGAAACAATCATATGCTACAATTTGGATTTTGATACTACTTGGTATTTTTGTATTTCATGTTTTTATAGTATTTTTTATTAGAAGCCATGATTTTTTTATTAATCCAGTATTTGTTTTTTTTCGGGTAATTATTAGATTTTATTTAGTTAAGGAATCTTGTTGATGTAATGTTTTGCTTAAAGTGCTTTTTTTTTTTTTAAAACAAATTCAATATTTGTTGTAAGCTGAAAATTGTGAGGTTGCCTTAAATGACTACTAAAAGGAACATCAAAGGTCCTATTAAAACTTAAAAAAGTCATATTGAGGAAGGACATTGAGGTGCTTCTTATTAAACTTGCAAAAACAATTATACATTAATTTTAGACTGTTACATGCACATTCCGATTATTTACTTTGTTAAGCTTTGGTGTTGAGCATTATTACTTTTTAAGTTTATGATTGTCAATGGGAATTTTCAGTCTCCTGTGTTATAATGACTTTTAGATTGGTCGGTACATCAATTGTTGAGAAGTGGGATATCCACCATCATCTCAATATTTTGTGTTGGTTATAGACACTCAGCTGTTATGCTATATTGACGCCACATAATCTTAGAATCATATAAGCACATGCATATTTATTTTTTAAGAAGTGAATGTATAGCTTTTTAAAATCTAGCACCTTTTCCTAACCACGATAACCTTTGAGAGCAGAATTTTAGAGTTAACCACATTAACTAGTTTATTATTACCATTATTCCTGCCACTGTGAAATAAGTCAGGAATAGCACTGCAACTGCTTCATATTTGGTTCCCAAATGATGATACCTTCCACACTTCCCAATCTCCTGTTATCTCTTTTATTTTTCAAAAAACATACAAGTCAGCTAAAAAAATGTATTTTTTCTTGAACTTTTAGAAAGGAATTAAAAAGGAACAAGAAAAATGAGAAGTGCTAACATGATAATAGTTAATAAATAGGGTGCACGGGTAGTAAATAGGCAACCCTGTGTTTAAATGAGAACCACCGGGGCTTTTCCTCTGGATCTCTGCTTCCTGATGTATTTACTCTTTCTTCTACCAGACATTGCCAAGTCCTTAAATAAACTACCAGTTAAATGGGGTCCTTTTCCATACAATGGGTAAAACACACACACACTGTGTGTATGCAAATTAGAATGGAGATTGACACATACAAAGTGAATCATGCATATTTCTTTCTGGAAAGACAACATTGATAATTGGCAGCCCACCTCTGTAGTCATTGAAAGCTTTAAATTGCACATTTGTGCTGTTCTACTTTAAGACGGGCAAATGACTAGTAAATGAACAAAAAGCAGACAGATAGTTATTATGATAGGGCTTCTTGGCATCCCACACTGAACATCAAATTCCAAACAGGACGCAAAAACATATACATAGGTTATAAATGACCATAGCTTTTTATATAAAAATGATCATCATAAAGCAGCTTGTTCAAAGTAAATCACACCAAACAGAATATGTACCCTTGATGTGGACATCTCATGAGAATGTATTCCAGCTGGTTAAAGCCTTACCAGCCTGTAGAAGAAACTCAAGTATAAGTACATTATCTGACCTTTCTAAATGTAAATAGATATTATAGTGCTAAATTGCTGTTTTCGCTCTTGGCAAAGAATGTTATCTTTTTCAGATTAAGTTTCTTATGGGGCAGTTAAATGTTGCCTATTATGTTTAGCCTATGTATTTTTATCACATATAAAGTTGTAATTGTGAGTTTGTCCGTCACGCTATGTTAAAAGTTACGGGCTTGCGCATGCGCTATGAGTGCCGAAGTTTATGGGTCTGACGCAATCCGCAAAGGGCACCGAAAAAGAATGGCGCAGGTTAAACCCATAACTTTTTTTTAGGCCTGCAAGGCTTTGAGCAATACTGATTTAAGCTTCAAGTCTTGCAGGTTTGAAACTGCTGCCAAGCCCGCAAATGAGAGAGGGGAGAGGGGGGGGAGAGACTCTGGGGAGGTAGTGGGGGGAAAGAGTCACAGGGGAGGGAGAGGGGGGCAGAGAGACACAGGGGAGGGAGAGAGGGGGAAAGAGACACATAGGGGAGGGAGAGGGGGGAAAGAGACACAGGGGAGGGAGAGGGGGAAGAGACACACGGCTGGTCCACGATCAGTGCCAAAGATACGGGATTGCGCATGTGTGCAGCGCATGCCACGCCCTGCAATGAGCAGTGAAGCCAGGCCCTCGATGAGCGCCAAAGGTGCTCATCGCGAGGACTGTAAAGTAGAGGGAGGAGAGGCTCGCAATGAGCATCAAAGGCGCTCATCGCGAGGCCTGCAAATTAGAGCGGGGAGAGCCTCGCATTGCGAGTCTTCAAATTTTATTGCCATGATTTTTGACCGGCAAGTGGCTAGTATAGAATAAAGGTCCAATGCACAGTATAAGTAAGTATATTGCTAGAAACCAAGTGGATGGGAATCAGCTTTGTTTTCAAATTATGAAAGGCAGGCATAGTTAATCCATATTTTTAATGGGTACAGACACAAATATTTGAAGATAGTGCCCTTTAAATGGGCACTGGAAGAAAATTTACACAATGAAGGATTCATAGAGAAATTCTTGTGATGCTATATTAAATGTTCTTTTGTATAAAACCTACTGTTTTGCCATTATTCTTATTCCTTATGATGCATCTTGATACATGAGTCCTGCTTCTGTTCTCAGGTTGCGCACCTATGCCTCTTTGTTTTTCTTTTAACCAGGTTCCATATTTAGGCAGTTGAAGTATATTTTGGATATAAAGACTGCAGGATTTTTAATGTTAGCTTTATTTTAATATTAGCTTTAGGCATTCATTTAATAAAGTCTGTTTTAAAACTTTGCTCCACCTGACTTAATCATTTTTACTGGATGTCACTCATTAAATATGGTTAGCTCAGAGGAAACAGAATGAGTCTATTGGAAAGACTGAATGAGAGAGAGAGTTGAAAGATTGATGAGCTATGCAAGAAGATTTTGTAGAAAAAGATACAAGAAAGAGAGTGATAGGACTATGACAAGAGAAACGAAAGAGCGCCATGTCTCTTGTCAGTAGACCTGTATAGTTATTGATTGCATGACTTTGCCGAGTGGCTGCAGCGAAGAAGCTAAGCCATCCAAAAGACTTATAAGATTCCAGAAAGGCTCATATTTGTGCCAAAGTTAATATACAGTATTAACAAGCCGCATATTACTTGTTTATTATAAAAGCCCTTACACACACATGAATGCACACCTATAGACTCAAGCATGGTGTAAAATGTAGGAGTTCTCTGTTCCTTTAATCTCCTATCTTGAGGATTGGCCCTGTTGCCTTCTGGAGAATGCAGTCTATCATCATCTTAAACATCAAAGTTAATTTATTTTATGAATTGGAAATAAAAATACACATTTTTTTTTTCATTCACGGTCTCAAGTATAACTGTGGGATTGTCACAAACTTTTCAAGTTTTATTACTGAAGAAAAACATGATAAAGAAATGTATAATTTGTCAATAATAGCATAAATGTGTCACTGGCATCACCGTCAAGTGCTCTAACAGTTAAAGCTTGTTGATAAAATATTTTAATTAGACTCGGTTCTGTCACTGCTGGCAATTACCCTTTGTTTAGTGCAATGTATACTTTAGGATGCTTTAATGAGTCCCAACGGTCATACAGTTAATTACTGAACAAAAGCCAAGCAACATAAAAAATACATTTTTGTACTCACATTAATGAATCCCCTGTGTCGTCAATGATAAACATTTCTAATGAGCCCAGTCTCTTGTTGATAAAATAGAAAGTAATGATCATTATATTGTATACTTGACTTTAAATTATACTTTGATATTGAGTGGTCACTGCGTGATTGGTCATTTGGAGAAAAATGCATACATGTGACAAAATATATTGTTAATGAATATGCCATTTAAGCAGACCTAACAAATAGAGTAAAGATATTTTCGTTGACCAACAAAACCAAGGAAAAGTTTTTACCATTTCGAAAATCTTACTCATTTTCTTATATCTTTCATACAAGATCTAGAGATGTAATAGGACATTTACTGTTATTATCATGACCAAAAATCTTACTGTTTCACAAGATTTACAGAGTTGCCCTCAAAAGGAAATGGCTGAGTTGACCGATGCTAACATGTTTAGATTCCAGACAATATTATCAATTAAAAATTTTCTAAATTTTAAATAGGTTTTCCACTGTAAGACCATTGTATAGTGAATAATTCTATTTTACTACAGGGAGAAACCTTTTTGCACTAGAGCAAAACATTTTTACTGGAAATTATCCTGTATCTATTGGTGTCCATAGACAAACTCAGCCTTATTAAATTGCAATTTGACAAATTCTGAAGGGCTCTATATAAGCACATAGCATATTTTTTTACAGAAGTTTTTAGTTAGTGAAGACCTTGCTTTTGGATAGAAGTTCACTGACTAAAAACTTCTGTAAAAACAACTATGTGCTTATATAGAGCCCTTTAGAATTTACCGAATTGCCATTTAATAAGGCTGACTATCTTTATAAAAAGCTCCTGTGCACACATAATAAAATCAAAACCATACAAATTAAAATTAATTGCAATAGCTTGATAAACAGCTTTTTAAAATTGTTAACACATAGATCTTAACTGTCAGCTTAGGGCTATTTCGTGCTAAGATGCCTCGTAACGTTGCTCGCAGCGGGCTTTGCGTGTTAACACGCAGGACGGCCGAGAATAGGCTACATGGACAGCTACATTGAACTTCGCACACGTAAATCCTTTAATCTTTCATGCTTGTAATCGCTAATTGTTTAATTCAGCTTTTAAAGTGCTACGTGGTCACTCCCGAGCAAGCACGTATCATGCAAATGGAGATCAGACGCCAACATGTGCTTGAGAGCACCCGCAAAACGGGTATAGTACAATACGTAGCACTTGCACTGTAAATAAAATCACTCTACTGTACATGTATTATAAGGGAAAGTGATGTTAGGTCTAAGAATTAAAAGCACAACATCATCAAGCCCGCAAATTGGCCCAGAAAAATACTTTATTTCATGATTATTTTTTGTGTAATAGCGATCCCTGCATTCAATGTGTTGCGACATATACTGTAACTAACATGTAATAGAATATCATATTTACGGATTTATTAATATTGCATTATTTCTAGCCTGTTGGACTGATCGCAAACTGGATTTGAAGCACGTAGGACTTGTAAATCCACCCTCCCCTTTTTCAGTAACGTAACGCTTACGATCTCTCTTTCCATTGGCTCCATCTGAACCCGTAACTACGAGATTGCTTAATTGTTTGTGTAAGCATGCAAGTCCGACGGCCACAATCTGGTTTACGAAATAGCGTCTCACGCTCATAGCTCACAGCCCTTTCTAATTTAATAGCAACGTAACTCTGCCAAATTTAAAGCATGAAGCCCTTACGTGCTATACGTTGGACTTACGAGGCTGGAATTTAATATGGTCCAAAGTCTATTAATGTACTTTTATACTAGGTTGCAGGTTTTCATGGTGTATATCGTCGTAGGTTAGTTGTTATAGGTGATATTGTTTTTTTCTATGGGGAAAATAGTTTTAGACCTTGATATATAGACTTTTATCTGGGGGAGTGGCAAAGTATATAACAGGTGACTGACCAGCTATGATTCTGTGTTTCTGCTGGAGTAGGCCTACTTATTGTTATAAAATAGAGATAGTGTTTGATTTATTGTAATTATTTCATGTTCATAAACTTCACTTTTCACACTCTTGATTGATCTTGGACTCTTGCAACCATTATGACTTTTACAGCATAATCAGAAACTGAAACTCCCCTACAGGAGCTATGATCACTATACTCTACCCAAGACACACAAAAACACTTTTTATTATACCATCAGCATTTTAAAAGGAAATTAATTACTGGATTTAGGCCTAAGTCTAATAAAACTGACCAGCCACTTGTAAGCCTTGGGAAATCAGGACCCAATGGTTCTGTATGTTATGTTGAGAATATGTTGTTACTTGTACCAAGTTCAAGTCTGCCACTTAAGGCATATAACACCTTACTCTTACAGACTAGACAGCCAGGCACCTAAACACCATGGAAATTAGATCATCACCATGAGCATGCAACAGTAAATGTAAAACAAATATTTACTTTCTGATAACATTGTATACAATTATATAGGAAATGTGTGCTGTGGCTAATGAAACTAGTAGTGGACTGGAAAAGCTGATCCAGGCTGTATTTCTTCACCCATGTGTGAACTATTTTATTATTAGCTATTCTGCAGGATCACAGACTGGTGGCAGTAGGTGGAGTCCAACTTGATTATATTTTTTTTGTCATTCACAGTCTCGAGAAAAACTGTGGGATTGTCACTGATTTTGCAAGTTTTGTTATAGAAGAAAAACATAATACAACTACCTTCAGATGAAGAAAATGCCCTCTTCATCCCTGAGCTTCAGGTCTTGGCAAGGGCAGCTGGTGCATAGGGGCAAGTGGGCAACCCCCCCAAAAACATTATCAATCACTTTAATATTGTAATTTAAATTTATATAAAGAATAAACTTTAATTATATCTGTATATCAGCTTTCATGTCTTCTTTCATATGATTGTATTAAACATATGCATCTATCACTTTAAAATAACCCTTTGTGTGCCTTCCCCCTTGTCTGGTGACTTTCCCTAGTGCTGCACTGCTGGTATAGATCAGAATCAAGCAGCTGTATAATGTGGTTAGGGACGTTCACTCTGAACATCCCCAAGCCACTCAGGACTGCGGTGGGAGCTGCCAAGTGCTGAGTGGCAGCTCCCACAGACATACAGGAGGTCTCTCTCTCTCCCTCCCTCCTTTTTCCCTCTCTTCCTTCCTTCCTTATTTCTCCCTCTTGCCCTCTCAGGGACTTATCACAGTGGTCCTGCAGTCTCTTTCCACATCTGTGCCAGATCGCGTCCCCCCGTAACTGGGCCCTACCATGGGCCTCCTCATCTGGGCCCGACTGCGGGCCTTCGAATCAGGGCCTGACTGCGGCCCTCTTCAGCTTGGCCCACCCTCGGGCCTCTTCAACTGGGCCCACCTGCGGCCTTCTTCAGCTGGGCCCACCATAGAGAGATAGAGAGATAGGCGGGGCTAGAGGGAAGGTGAGAGAAAGGAATAGATAGGGAGAGAGAGGGAGAGATAGGGAGGGAGAGAGAGAGGCATAGATAGAGAGCTAGAGAGAGAGTGATAGAGGAGATATATATATATATATATATATATATATAGAGAGAGAAAGGGAGAGATAGAGAGACAGGTAGGGGCAGAGGGATAAGAGAGAGAGAGGGATAGGGATGGAGAGATACAGAGAGGGGGAGGATGAGAGAGAGATAAGGAGAGGTATAGAGGGAAGGAGAGAGGAGGAGAGAGATAGGGAGGAGATAGGGAAAAGGGATAGGGAGAGAGATAGAGAGGGGGGAGAAAGATAGGGAGGGAAGGGGGAGAGAGAGCTAGGAAGAGAGCAATAGGGAGGGAGAAAGAGATAGGAAGGGGGGGAGAGTTAGGGAAAGGGATGGAGGGAGATAGAGGGATGGAGGGAGAGAGATAGGGAGAGACAAGAGGAGAGGGATAGGGAGGGAGAGAGATATGGAGCAAGAGAGATAGGGAGGGCAGAAAAGATAGGGAGGGAAGGGGGGAGAAACATAGGGAGAGAGAGAGATAGGGAGGGAGAGAGAGATAGGGAGGGTGACGGAGAGAGAGATAGTGAGGGTGACGGAGAGAGAGATAGGGATGGAGGGAGAGAGAGATAGGCAGAGTGAGGGATAGGGAGGGAAAGAGATAGGGAGGGAGAGAGATCGGGAGGGAGCGAGAGATAGGGATGGGGAGGGAGAGAGAGATAGGGAGAGGGATGGAGGGAGAGAGAGAGAGATAGGGATGGAGGGAGAGAGAGATAGGGAGAGATAGAGAGAGTGAGGGATAGGGAGGGAAAGAAATAGGGAGGGAGAGAATGATAGGACGGGGGCATAGCTTGATGGACATTTAGGAAAGGTAAGTGTAGTATTTAGAATGTATTTGATTATATGTTGTGTTTATTTATTTATTAATTTTAATGTTTCTTTTTTTCCTAGGGGTGCCAGACCTGTGGACATTTAGGAAGGGCCCTTGCCTAGGGATGAAGCACAGAAGACCATTGTCGCTGGAGGGGCATTTGAGCAAGGTAAGTTGTCTTATTTACCCTATTCTAGGTTTCGGAAGGGGGGTTGTTTTAGGTGTAATTAGAGGGTTTTTAGTGTATGTAATGTATGTTTTTTTATTATATATTTCTTTATTAGAAGGTTCACAAAATATAAAACATATTGATCAGTAATTCCGTCAGTCAATCTATGCAAGTTCACACAACAATGTATTTCTTTATTTTTCTGTACTGTAGGTTTTTTTCTTTTTTGTAATTAGAGTGGTGGGGAGGTTTATTAGTGGGTAGGTAGTGCAGGTAGGTAGTGTAAGTGTTAATAGATTAGTGTAGAGGGGGGTTAGTTTAGATTTAATGGTTTATTGGGGGTTATAGTGTAGTGTTTGTAGTCAGGATGAGGCGGGAAATTTAAAAATTTAAATGCAGCGGGGTCACAATCAGTGCCGATCGGGGACCCCCTCTGCAAGGGGTTAATGTGTTGGGGCTGCCGGGGTCCCTATGGACCCATGCAGCAAGGGGTTTATTTGGGGACACTTCGGGTGTCCTGATGGGGACCCCCAGCATAGAGGGGGTTAATTTTAGCTGCCGCCGCCGGGATTAGTAATAGTGTGCCGCTGGCCCTTTAAGTAGCCGCGGAGGCAAATTTAACATTTTTAAATGCAGCGGGGGCCTGATCTATGCAGATCGGGGACCCCTGCTGCAGGTGGTTAATGTGGGGACACTTCGGGGGTCCATATGGGGACCCCCAGCATAGAAGGGGGTTCATTTTTTTTGCCGCGGTCAGGATTGGCTAATAGTGTGCCGCGGGCCCTTTAAGGAGCCGCGGCTGGGAATTTAAAATGTTTAAATGCAGCGGGGGCCTGATCGGTGTCCCGATCGGGGATCCCCGCTGCAAGGGGTTAATGTGGGGGGTGCTGCAGGGGTCCCGATAGAGACCCCTGCAGCATAGGGATGTGTATAGGGAGCAGGGGGAGCCTCACACGGCTGTCTCGGGCTGCTCCGAGGCAGCACATAGAGGCTTTAGGATCCCTTGCAGGCACTTTTTGTGCTCGTAGGGATTCTTCCGAGATGCGAGAATCACTCGTAGATTTAAGGCTGCGTGTGACTACATAGCTCTCTCGGAGCCTATTCTCGGCCTTTTTTCGTAGTCATATCGCAAAGCAGGCTGCGAGAGATTCGGTCCTCGCAAACCGCGAAAAACTGCCTTTTGTGAGCCCCGAGAGAACTACGAGGGAGATTTTAATGAGGCCCTAAATATATAGACTTATCAACCATATAAGCTAACATAGCTGACTTGGCCTCCACTAAGTTGGCCCATTACAGTCCTCACTGAGATACCGCACTGTTCATCACATGACATTTACCTTGGTAGTGCAGCCGGAGAACCTCCAGGACTCCTTTACTCCATGCCCCCTCTTGCCTTCGTTGTAGCAGAATTTGGATGTTATATCAGAGGAACACTGAATGAGGACGCTACCCAAGGTTCCCAGATTGCCAGAAACTGGGGGAGACTATCCAGGATAATGTGGGTTAATCTCTCGTTGATAAAGAGGTAATTAATCTTCCTGACTACCTCCTGAAAGTTTAGTGTCAATTTTTTCCATCTGCTAGCTATGTGTATTTTGAAAGCCAGTGCCATTAATTGAAATAGTTTATTTTGAGATTGAGAAAGATTCTTGATGTGTACCCCCAACAGGCATGACTCCATAGAGGATGTGACCACCTTTTGAAAAAGTGTGGAGGCTAATTGAGCTAGTTGTTTCCATGTTTTCTGTATAGTTGGACATGACCACCAAATGTGGATGTGGTCCCCCACTTGTTGGCATCCCCTAAAGCATTTATTGCTCTCATGTGGCTTAAACTTCTGCAATTTATCGGGCGTACAGTAGGCTCTGTGCAATACTTTAACAGCCGTCTCTAGCAGAGCTGCATTGAGGGAACCTCTGGAGAGGTTGGAGCAAGATTCTGTCCACTTGTCCCAATCCCATTCTACCCCCAGGTCCTTTTCCCATTGTTTCATAAATTTAGGTTTCTGGCTGGTGGTGAAGTCTCGAAAGATGCCATATAGCGAACCCAAAACCCCTTTCATGAGAGGGAGGTTTCTACATACAACGGACATCCAGGAGGGCTTGCTGACCCAACTTCTGATTTTCAAATCATTATAAATTTCAATAGCTGGTAGATCGTGGGTTGTACAGAATTGGTCGTAGGTCAACAGTCTATCGTTTTTGTACCCAGTTCCCTACCCGGTCAAGGTTTCTAGAGGTCCACCAAAATTTGGAGATGGAGCTTGTGTCTTTCAGGATTTGTGACTGATAATAAGGGAGACAATCCCAAGCTAAGTCGACACCTGGAGTTGGCCCACCCCCAAGCCTGAAGAGTTAGGGAGATCATAGGGTTGTGATGCGTATTAAAGGGAGTTAATTCCTTGGGGATCCAGATCAACCTATCCCAGCTGTGCGGGAGCATCTTCTGATTTTCTAGGAATACCCAGGATGGCTGGTGGGTAACAGAGTGTAACCTGGGCAAATGGGCAAATTTAACTGCCTTAAGATAGAGCCTCAAGTTGGGACACGCTAGTCCGCCTCTACTCTTATGTCTAAACATTACCTGTCTGGATATACGAGGACGCTTATTGCCCCAAATAAACCGAAACATGCTATTCTGGAATTTATCCAGTTCCTTGAGTGGGATTGGTATGGGAAGTGTCCTAAATAGGTATAGCAGTTTAGGTAGGACACTCATTTTTACTGCAGCTATACTGCCCGTCCATGAGATATGAAAATTCGCCCACTTCTGCATGTCTTCAGTCAAGGACTTATACAAGGGGGGGAAATTTGCCCCATATAAGTCGGCAAAATTGGAAGTGATCTTTACTCCCAGGTATTTTATATACTGAGTAGGCCAGCTGAAATTATATTCCAATTTAATCTTATCAATCTCAATTTGCGACATACCCACCCCAGAGCTTCCGTTTTTTCCACATTTAAATTAAGGCCTGAGACTTTGCTGAACTCCGTAATAGTTGACATGAGAGCTGGTATAGAGCTAGAGGGGCTGGACAGGGTGCATAATAAATCGTCCGCAAAAAGTGAGCATTTAAGGTGCTTGCGCTAATGGCTCCATAGCAAGCGCGACTAACAGTGGCGAAAGTGGGGACCCTTGCCTAGTCCCTCTTTGAATTTGGATATTCACTTTATGTACTCCTGGTAACTTTAGATGAGCTATTGGGGAGTCATAGTAGCTTCTAAGCAGGTTAATAAATGTCCCCTAAATCCAAACTTGTCTAGTGCTTTATACATATAAGACCATTCCACCGTTTCAAACGCCTTCTCTGTGTCTAGAGCTAAAAGGCATAATGGGATGTTAGATTTCTTTGCTAGATGCTGAATGTTTAAGACCTTCCTGACGTTGTCCCCGGCCTCCCTAAAGGGGCTGAATCCTGCTTGGTCCTTGTGAATTAAATCTGGCAAGAATTTAGAGATACGGTTGGCCATGATTTTGGCCAGAATTTTTACGTCTACATTAATCAAGGAAATAGGGCAATAGTTTTTGGCCTCTAGATTATCCCTGCCCTCCTTTGGAAAGACCACCAGAGCAGCCTGGTTCAATTCGGGGGGCATGGACTCCGCATTTGGAATTGCGTTAAATAAGGGGGTAGATAGGGGGTATGCAGGGGTTCAAATTTTTTGTAGAACAAATTAGTGAAGCCATCTGGCCCCGGGGATTTGCCCAGTGTAACGGAGTTGGAATACGAATCCAATATCTCCGCTGGTATACGGTAAAATATCCAAGAAGCACTACAGTCTCACCATCCCCAACCTCCCATATTGGACGACACTCATTTGGGAGTCAAAGAATACTGTCTTTATTTTGGTTGTGCAGAAATATATATACACATCTCTTCCCACAGGCAATACACATCCCCCATAGTTGGCCACACAATACACATAGAGGGACAATAGGTATGGTCACACCTCCCTGAGGCTACCTGGCTACTTTGATACAATCAGACATGTATCAGATTATACTTCTTTGTTCTATGTCTCATAATGAAAACACTTTATACAATAGACTTCCTTATCTTATGAGGAGTCTCTGTAATAGGATTATCTATTAGCCTAGTAGCTGTAATATTCTGAGCCAATATATTCTGTAGAACATAAAACAACATATCTACAGTACAGCAATGTGATCATATTTTAACCATAACCATAAAACAGGGTAAAACAGTGATGGCTTTCGTTACACCCAGCTTAAGACCTAAAATGGCCTATTTAACTTCCTCTAGGGACACATCCGAGTTCAGTGTTTCTAAGTGGTAGTCCGGGACACTGGGGAGGTCTTGCGACCGTAGAAAGGAGTCAATATCTGATTCACTTCTATGGGATTGGGAGGAGTATATAGTTTGGAAGTCCTGAAACGTTTTCTGGATGTCATTAGGGCTACAGAAAATTTGACCGTCTGACCTTCTAATATGGGAGATTCTATGTTGGGAGAATTTATTATTTAGTCTTGCAGCAAGCATTGTATCAGGTTTATTTGCCTTCCAATAATATAGGTGTTTCATCTTCTTCATCGCCCTTATGCCATCTAGTTCAAGCCTTGTCTTGTCAACTAACCTGTGTCCCTTATGGGAAGGGTTCTGTTGATTTACCTCTTCCAGCCTCTTTAGTGTCCTTGTAAGGTCTGCCTCCTTTTGCATAAGGTTTTTTTCTTAGGGTTGAGGCCAGCTTAATGGCCGTTCTCCTAATAAAGGCCTTATGGGCAACCCTGAGCCAGCCGGCTCCAGTTTCAGGAGATACATTAGTCTAAAAAAATTGCTTTATGTCCTTTGCAATTACTTCCGCGCTACTCGGATTAGTCAATAGGAATTCGTCTATTCTCCAGGTGTAGGGGGGTTGTAAATTTGGCCCCAGCTCCATCTCCATGAGTACCAAGGCATGGTCTGACCAGGGGCAGGGTACAATCTCAGTTCTCGAAATTTAGTCATATAAGGGGGAGCCAACAAAGATAGCATCAATCCTAGAGTATGTCAGATGGGTTGGAAATAGGTAGGGTAATCCCTGTGTAGGAATTTGGGTTTGTTATTGCGAGAGAAGTGGGTTTCCTGCATAAGAATAACTGCGGGTTTATGTTTTTTGTAGAATGCAAAAGCCTTCTGCCTCTTAAAAAGGGAATTGAAACCCTTCACATTATGGGTTATTAGAGTGTAGTTAGACAGAGCCATTGTAAACTCTGTGTGGGACCCCAGTTGTATGAATCTTTACCTGAGAGGCGATCTCCTAGGAGGAAGGGCAAGGAGGAGCCCCGGACGCCAACAGCTGCTGATAATCCAATTTTCCTGCTATCTAATGGAAAGAGAAAAATGCAAAGAAAGAAAGTCAGTCGTGCTTCATCGAGGTGTATCCATTTAGTTAGACTACAGGGTGATACCAAATTAACCATTAACTCTTTTCTCATGATGTAACTATGGAAAACCAAATTTAAGCGTTTAGTCTAAAAAAATAACCTTCATCAATTTCTCCAAATGGTATAGAGAAATCTAATCCACATAAAGTGGGGAACATAATAACCTAGCAATCTATAACAGTAATAACAGATTAGGTCTTAAATTAAATACAAATTAAAACCCTTAATATGGGTCTATGGGCCCTTAACAGATAACTTAGACTTTATCGGAGTTCTATCAGAGTCCCCTGAATGAGAGGCCAGACGGGTCAGGAGCCCGACTTGACCTCCACAGCTGGGCGAACATTGTCCGAGCGGGTCTTGTGCTTATTTTGTAAGCCATTGGCACTGTCCAGTAAGCTGCTTGGTTCCCTGGAGTTGGAGGCTTGCTTGCCCTGGATCTGGGCTGTCGCCTGCGTCCACTGCCGTCTAGGGATGGGCAGAAGAGGTTGCTCCTGCCCCAATTCCATTGTGGCCTCCGCACATAGATGTAAGCACTTCAGCACTGACAAGCAGTCTTCTGGTGTGCGGGTGGTGTAGGTTGCACCTTGAGATGTGAAGGTGATGGCGAATGGAAAAATTCCAGCGGTATTGAATCTTGTGTTGGAGAAAGATAGCAATAGCCGGTTTCATCAGTTTCCGTTTGTGAAGAGTCTCTGGGGACAGGTCAGCATAGAACTCTAAGGGTGATTCGTCAGGCCCCTTCACCGTGTGTAGCTTCCTGGTTGCAGAGAGTAGTAGATCCCTCGCCTGCTGCCTCATGAATCTGACTATGACATCTTTAGGGGCATCCAGGCTCCTCATGCCTCCTAGAGCTCTATGTACTCGTTCAATTTTCTACCTAGTTTCAGACTGGTTGGGAAGAATCGTCTCCACGGTATCTCTCAGGTAGTTTGGTAGGTCTTGAATGGCCCTTGGGATGCCTCTGACGCGAATGTTGTGGGGGCGAGACTGGTTTTCCAGGTCCTCTATCTTGTCTGCAAGATCGGTTATATGGGACGCGTTCTGCTTTATAGAGGACCGGCCTCTTTCCTGGGCCTCCACTACATGGTCAGTCTTTTCTTCCAGGAGCTGAGTGCGCTGTCCCAGGTCTTTCAGGTCCTGCCTGAGGGGTTCAATTACCTTTGCCAGAAGCCGCTCAATCGTGGCCACTGACCTGGCCGATAGATCCACATGTTGATGAGGTCTTTTAGGATTCTCTTCCTGGTCGGAGCATTCCGAGTGTTCTGAAATAGAGTCTCCAGGAGACGTGTGCCGGGAGGCCTTTGGTGGAAAATGCTCCTGTATACCCTTTGCTGAGGATAAGCGTTTGGGTTTCGGCATCTCAAGGGGTTCAGATAGAGGAAGCCACTGAATATCCGCCAAAAATTCGGCCCAGGTCAATGTGCAGAGGGAGGCGGTGCTTAGAGCTTTGCTTAGGGCTCCAGTGAGTCAGATTGTGTCATATGTTAGGCTCTGTAGGTGTAGTAACGACCTCTGCTGGCTGTGTTGCCGGGTCCGCTCCCCATTTTGCTCTTAGGACATGTTGGAGGCCTGGCCCTTAGTCAAGAATCCTTGAGACAAGCCGACCCTGTGCCTGCCTATGTCGGCAAAGAGCTCCCGTATAGATATTGCACAGAGTCCAGCCTTTGTCTTGAGGCCTGTTGAATTAGGGTGACACTCCAGTTAGCGTATAAAATGGGTCAGTTTGTAACACCCCTCTATGAAGGTTGACAGTGTTGCATCCAGCAGTATACTATGCATGTATTGTCAGATTGTTTCTGTAGTACTCCACCAGTCCACCGGGTGGGGGTAGAGATGTAGAAATGCAGCAGTGCAGGCTGCTCAACCTTGTCATTATATTTGCCTATAAAGAGACAGATCACTTTTGTCCTACTGATTCACAAAGTCTTGCCTAGTGAGGAGCTGCTTATATGCAATTAGTTGAGGTATAATAGGAGAGGTGTTTCAGCAGGAGAGAAAAAAAAAAAGATAAAAAACTTTGCTATACCCTGAGTGAGGGGCTTTTCTGACCTTTCTCTGCAGTGCTTATTGTGTTGTATTATTTACAAGATTGTGGCTGTGTCAGTCAGCTAAAAGCAGTAATGATGCCTGTAGTATTAGCACCCTGCTCTACTGCCGAGGTCTTCCCTCCCACTTTACTGTGCCTTCCAATGGCCACAGTTTTTTCCTGGGCTCCCAGTATGCCCCTTCCCTTCCTGGTCAGCCAGGTGCCGGGTGTCAGAGGGCCCTGGGCTGATCCTACCTCTGGATGAGTCTCTCCTGGCCTTTTCTCTGTCCCTCATGGGTTCAGCACCTCTCCAGTGCCAGGCTCCGTTTCAGGCCTCCCTCAGGCGTTTTCAAAGATGGCGGTCGTGGTTTCGCGGGCTTTCCGCCCTGCCTCTTCTGCCCTAAGCTTCAGGCCACTGCAGTCTCCAGGGCTCCACAGCCGGATCCAGCTGACACTGGGCACCCCAGCTGAACTCTGCCTGTGCTCCCGAGGAGAGGGCACCCCCTCAATCTTCTGCTCCCTGGCGCAGGGTCCACTCTCGGGGACAGCAAACGGAGGGTCCCAGGGGGTCAGGGACTACCTCCTATCTTTCCCCCAGCTCTTATATGGGGGTTCCCTACTTTTTCGGCTATTTATAATGCCCAAATTGGTCCGGTGTCTCGGAGCTCTGGATAAACACGTCTGCTGCAGCCAGATGCAAGCTCCGCCCACAATGAAGATTTTTTTAAAGTGTAATGTATGTTTTAATTAAACTGTAATATAGTCTTTTTGATTTGATGTAATGCTTTTTATTTTGTGTAATTTTTTTTCCAGAAAATTATGTTTTTTACTTTGTGTTTTTTATGTTTTTTACTTTGTGTTTTTTTCTGTAATGTATTATTTTTCCAGTAATTTAGGATTTTTATTTTTTTGTAATTAGAGGGGTAATAGGGATATTTGTAGGGTGTTAGGTAGGTAGTGTAGGGGTTAATAGTGTAGAGGGGGGTTAATAGTGTAGAGGAGCAGTTAATAGGGTAGAGGGGTGTTAATAGGGTAGAGGGGGGGTTAATAGTGTAGTTTTTAGACTTGGTGTCATGAGGATCCTAGAGGACCCCCATGGCACTTATAGTGTTATTCTATGGGTTAACAGTGTCCTATAATGGTCTATATAGGGAACCCTGGAACATGGGGTTAGATTTAGGGACCAGAGGGAGGTTTGTGGGCCAGAGTGGGGGTCTCTCTACATGCTCCTGACAAGCACATAAGGACATTCAGAGCCTTTGGATGACAGCTTGGGCTAAGCAGAGAAAGAGTTATAACCATCAGCCAGTCATCTGGCCAATACTTGCATCAGGAAAATGAAGATGCCCAGTCAGAAAAGTGATCCTCCTTGATTCTTCTAAGGAGGATCATAAGGAACCGCTGCAAAAATCTATTCAAATTCATGCTTTTTGTGGTACAATAAGGTTTCCAAGACCAACTGTGAGGAATTGACTCTGCTGGGTTTTGAACCCTGGTCCCCAGGCTGCTGTGCCTCTTCCCTACCACTGCGCCAGCCTACCTTTGTGAATTCCATTAAGACCTTATAAGCTTGACTCTGCTAGCAATAGTATCAGTACCTAAGTCTCTTCAGCTGTGTCTGGTCAGGTGTCTGGTCCTTGGCCTATATAAGGCACTTCCTGTCTATTGATCCTTGCCAGATTATTGTGTGGTTCCTGATCACTTCAATAAACCTTGTTCCTGTTTTCACCTACAAGTTTGCGGAACTGGATTATTGCTGACCTTGGCAAATGGTCTCCACAACTTTGTGATTTCTATATCATTACAGAATAATCTGGCCCTTTCATGGAGACCGCCGGGACAGATTCTGCATTGGCCCAGCAGGTTGCTTTATTTGCAAGAACTGTGCAGACCCAGGCACAGACCATCCAAGTGCTGCAGGACCAGGTAGCTGAACTGCAAAATACATTTCAGTCAATGCACAGTGAGTATACCAGCTACAGGGCACGTGATGCTGCGGCTGCTACTGTTACACCTGCACAAGAGGCCCGCTTGCCCCTGCCAGAAAAGTTTGGAGGAGATCGCAAAAAATTTAGGGGTTTCCTAAATCAATGCCGTTTGCACTTCATGATGTTACCTCACCAATTTCCATCTGAAAGAGAGAAGGTGGGATTTATTTTTTCCTTATTCAAAGATGAAGCCCTGGCTTGGGGCTCCCCTCTTCTGGAACAAGACAGTCCAGTCTTGGGTAATCTAAATGACTTTCTTGAGGCTATGTGCCTAGTTTTTGATGACCCCAATCGATGTGCTACAGCAGAAGCCACTCTCCTTCATTTGCATCAAGGGAGGCGCTCGGTGGCTGAATATGCTGCTGAATTCAGACAGTGGGTTGCTGATACTACCTGGAACCAATCAGCCCAGAGGTTCCACTTCAGAAAAGGTCTCTCAGAAGCTATAAAAGATGAGCTAGCTCGTGTTGATCTTCCTGCTGACTTTGATGCATTTGTGCGTTTGGCTATCCGTATTGATCGGAGACTTTCTGAAAGAAGATTGGAAAGACAGGGCTCTTTTAGACCAAGTACTACTCCAATTTCCTATTCAAGAACTTCTACTCCGATCCCACAAACACCTACAGACTCTGAGCCAGAGGCTATGCAGGTAAATCTAATAAGAGGGCCATTATCCAACGAAGAAAAACAGTGGCGACGCACTCACAATTTATGCCTGTATTGTGGTAGTGCAGGGCACTATGCCATCAATTGCCCTAGCAAATCCAAAAGAACAATAGCTATGGCGGCTGAGGGTGCACAGATTCGACACCAATCCCAGATTGCAGATCAACTGGATTCTGTCACACAACCCTTGTTTTCTCTGGCTCATGGTGAAGAGGGTATGTTGACTCAACATCCTCATTTTGTGGAGCCTATCACGTTGCAATGTGGTGATCGTAAAATTTCAACTACCGCTATGATAGATTCTGGAGCAGGCGGAAACTTTATGGACATTAAATTTGCAGCAGGAAATAGAATTCAGTCTATCCCTAATTCTTTACTTGTGTTAATGGAGACAGTTGACGGTTCTCCACTTACGTCAGGCCCGGTTACACATGAGACTGTGCCCTTAATGTTGACTGTGGAAGTGAATCACCATGAGGCTATCTCTTTCCACCTAATTTCCTCAACACTGTTTCCAGTGATTTTGGGGGTACCTTGGCTTGCTCTGCATAACCCACAGATTGATTGGAAGATCCGAACTTTGTCCTTTCCTTCAGAACACTGCTTAATGAATTGTCAACCCTCTAAGGTAACACCTGTTGCCACAACAATTAATGAAATGGTTGCTACAAACTTGACTAAGCTTCCTCTACAATATCGGGATTTTGCAGATGTCTGTGATAAGAAGAATGCTGATCAGCTTCCACCACACAGGCCTTTTGATTGCCCAATTTTGATTCCCTTTCTGAGCCTGAATTGAAAGCTCTTCGTGAATACCTACAAGAAAATCTTGCCAAAGGCTTTATTCGACCATCTACTTCTCCAGCAGGAGCTCCTATTTTCTTTGTAGAAAAGAAAGATGGCAGCCTACGGCCATGCGTTGATTACAGGGACATTAATAACATCACTGTTAAAAACCGCTACCCCTTGCCTCTGATTCCTGAACTTTTGGAGAGACTTCGCTCAGCTAAAATATTTACGAAGCTTGATCTTCGGGGGGCATATAATCTGGTTCGCATAAGACCCAATGATAATTGGAAAACAGCTTTCAGAACCAGGTACGGGCATTACGAATATCTAGTAATGCCTTTTGGGCTGGGTAATTCCCCTGCAACTTCCCAGGATCTTATCAATGATGTACTACGAGATCTCCTGGATCAGTTTGTTGTGGCATATTTGGATGATATCCTAATATTCTCTGATAATCTTGAAAACCACAGAAAACAGGTCCCTATAGTTCTAGAGCGCCTTCGTACCCACCGCCTATACATTAAACTAGAAAAATGTGAGTTTGAACAAACAGACATTCAATTCCTGGGGTATGTAATAACTCCCAAAGGTTTAAGTATGGACGCAAGTAAAATTAAAGCTGTGCTGGACTGGCCCATCCCCAAGAATGAAAAAGATGTTCAGAGATTTGTGGGGTTTGCCACTTTTTACAGGCGTTTCATTAAGAATTTCTCTGCCGTTATTACACCGATCACTGAACTCACATGTAAGGGGACTCCTTTTCAGTGGTCCGATAAGGCGGATACCGCATTTTCCCGATTGAAGACTCTGTTTACCTCTGCCCCTGTCCTGGTACATCCTCAGCCGGAATTACCATTTATTGTGGAAGTTGATGCTTCTGATTCAGCTGTTGGTGCTATACTGTCTCAAAGGACCGGACCTAAGATGCTGTTACATCCGTGTGCCTTCTATTCCCGCCAGATGGTGCCAGCAGAAAGAAACTATGACATAGGGAATAAAGAACTATTGGCTATAAAAGCTGCCTTCACCGAATGGAGACATCTCTTGGAGGGAGCTACCCATCCAATTACTGTCCTCACAGATCACAAAAATCTGGAATGTATTCGATCAGCTAAGAGACTGTCAGCCAGACAAGCACGCTGGTCCCTATTCTTCTCAAGGTTTAATTTTTTGGTTACATACCGTCCTGGCTCCAAGAATGGTAAGGCGGATGCCTTGTCTAGAATAGCTGACCCCCTCCATACTACAGTAACCAAGACCACCATCTTGCCAGAGGATATATTTATAGGAGTTACATTTCCTTCTGATCTGATGTCTCGCATTAAAAAGGGCTACGCTGAAGACTTAGTTCTTCGTGATCCTCCTCGTGACCTCCATATGACGATGCTTAATGGGTTTTGGATTTTTTAACAACGTCTGTTTGCTCCGGAGTCAGTGCGACTGGACCTTTTACGTCTCTACCATGACTCAAAACCAGCAGGTCATCCAGGAATCCGAAAGACACAAGAGCTACTTGCCCGATCCTTTTGGTGGCCGAAGTATCATGAGGATGTTAAGAAGTATGTGTCCTCTTGTGATGTGTGTGCCAGACATAAGACTCCTCGCTCATCCCCTGTCGGCTTGCTTCAGCCTCTTCCGATTCCTCATCGTCCCTGGGGATCTATATCCACGGACTTTATTGTGGAACTACCTCCCTCTAAGGAACACACTACCATTCTTGTTATTGTGGACAGGTTAACTAAGATGGGTCATTTCATACCAGCTCGTGGTCTCCCTTCAGCTAAACAGACGGCTGACCTGGTTAGTCGGGAAATATTTCGCTTGCATGGAGTGCCTGATGAAGTAGTTTCTGACAGGGGAGTGCAGTTTACGTCTCGTTTTTGGAAACATTTTTGTTCTAATCTAGGTATTAATGTAAATCTGTCGTCAGCTTTTCATCCGCAAAGTAATGGACAGACTGAGCGAACCAACCAGACTTTGGAGCAATATTTGCGGTGCTATATTAGTTACCTGCAGGATGACTGGCTGGATTTTCTACCCACGGCGGAGTTTGCCTATAACAATGCCCAACACTGCTCCACTTCTTTGAGCCCATTTTTTGCCAACTATGGTTACCATCCGACCTTTCTAGTCAGTCTCCCAATTACTACTTCCATTCCTGCTGTCACTGACCGGCTAACGGCCTTACGTGATTCCCAAGCACTGTTGAAAGAGACTCTTTTGGAGGCTCAGGAATGTTACAAAAGAGCTGCGGTGTGGCATAGAAAGGAGGCCCCAGTCTATCACGTTGGTGACAAGGTGTGGCTGTCAACAAGGAATCTCAAGCTTCGGATTCCTTCTCATAAATTGGGTCAAAGGTTCATGGGACCTTTTGAGATCATTGCTCAGATCAATGCTGTCACTTTCCGTTTACAACTCCCGAATTCCATGAAAATACATCCAGTGTTTCACGTTGCACTGCTTAAACCTTTTCATGAAAACACTTTCCCTGGCCGAGCCCTGCCTGCCCCACCTCCAGTCCTCGTGGATGGTGAGGATGAGTACGAAGTGGACAAAATTCTTGACTCCAGGATCTTCCGTAGCAAGCTTCAGTATCTGGTTCGCTGGAAAGGCTATGGTGAGGAGGAGAGTTCGGGAGAACCAGTGGACAATATTCACGCTTCTGATCTCCTTCGGTCTTTTCTTGTGCAGTACCCTGCTAAACCAGGTAATAGGGCATCCAGAGGCTGCACCTATAGAGGCGGGGGTAATGTGAGGAATTGACTCTGCTGGGTTTTGAACCCTGGTCCCCAGGCTGCTGTGCCTCTTCCCTACCACTGCGCCAGCCTACCTTTGTGAATTCCATTGAGACCTTATAAGCTTGACTCTGCTAGCAATAGTATCAGTACCTAAGTCTCTTCAGCTGTGTCTGGTCAGGTGTCTGGTCCTTGGCCTATATAAGGCACTTCCTGTCTATTGATCCTTGCCAGATTATGGTGTGGTTCCTGATCACTTCGATAAACCTTGTTCCTGTTTTCACCTACAAGTTTGCGGAACTGGATTATTGCTGACCTTGGCTACTGGTCTCCACAACTTTGTGATTTCTATATCATTACACCAACTTATCATAACAAAGCATCAGCAATGAATGCTAGATGAATGAAGTTCCTGCAACAGCTTCAACAAGTTTGATGAGATATTCGGTGACAGCATATCCCAGTAGCTTTAGAAACTGGAAAGTGTATCATAGCATCTCTACACTGTAGACAGATTACCCATGTAGCTTATAGACCTAATGGCCACTTTGCCATACCTTACTTAACCCCTTGAACCCCACCCAACAGAGTGCCAAACCTACCCAGGCCCAAGGACCCAAGCATCAAGGATCAGTTGTTCTAACTACGCTAAGACAGTACCACCCAACTGGTACCCAGTTTGCTTTGGACTTAACACCCCATGTGTAGGCAATATAGACTGTTGTGATAATGACTTTACTTTCAAGAGGAAAGTGGGTTTACACTGTCTTTCTATCCTCTGGTGATGCCCTGTAGTGCAATGTATAATCAGTCACCTAATTTAACCTTTACACAATGTTTTCTGCTGCCGCCTTCTTCCTCTTAACCTGCTGCCTTTTCCTCAGGCTCTTCCTCTCAACTTATCCACATCATGTCTCCAACATAACCATCTCACCTTCCATGCTCTCATCTCCTCTTTTATGTTCCCTTGAGCTACACTCCTCCACTCGCTATCTCCTCATTCCTTCTCTCTCCTTCTGGATATATATTTCCTAACCCAGGGCCTGACTTGACATTACCACTAGCAGGTTACATTATTTGACCACTAGGGACAGATAACATATTACACACCTGAGCCATTCACCTCACAATGTCACATACCTTCCTACCTAAGTAAACTTTCACTTCTCCTTCACTCTTGCTATCCCCTACATGTTCCTCCCTAAGTCTCTGCCTCTTCCACAACCTATAGATTGTAAGTAGCGAGTTTTCAATCTTGGAGGGTGCTTTGGAAAAAAGCACTTCCTGCAAAGATTCTAAGCTCAAAACAGGGCCCTCCATTTTTCTGCAGTTTGTTAACATTGTATTCTTCCTTGTTCTTATCCCCTGTACAGCGCTACAGAATATGTTGGTGCAATATAAATAAAGGTTAATAATAATACAAGAATAAATAGTGACCTGAAGCACTTGACAGTCCATTTCTATGACTTGAGTCTTGACTTTGGAGCAGAATTTGACTACTGTGAAAATGGGATCATGGATAGGATCCTGACTAATTTGCATATTTGGAATGATCTTGACAAGATGGACTGTAGATATGTGAATACCGTGACTCACTGCCCAAAAAGTGCCCTGGTCCCTTGACAGCTCCTTAGGGTCAAGCATCAGGTCAACCAAATGACAAAAGATCACCTCACCACTTATCACTCAAAACCTGAATCCAGTTGACCAGTAATTCATTATAGTTGAATGCCAATTCAACTCTATTGTACTACCTCTGTAGGGTTCAGGTATGATATGGTGACCAATTTCCCATAGCCATCCTATGGGCTAGAACAGAGACAAAAGAAGTCAGGAAGTATTTTGACAATTGATTATTGAACAGGAATTCAGACCCTGATGGCTGGACAGCAGTGGAAAGCAACCAGGCAATTAATACACCTTCTCAAATATTGTCACAGCACATTAGCAATAGCAGATGATATTCTGCTAGCTCGGCATCCAGAAGCAACTTGAAATTGCTTTTGACTCTCTCAAGATTTTTATTGGCCTAGGATGGTACAAGAGATTATTTCTCTCACCCTCAACATCTTCTGTACTTGTATGTGTCATTTTGTCATGTTTGGATTATTTATTGACTATCACCTGTGCCTAAATGTACAGAATATGTGCACTATTCTATTGCCCAATTCGTAAAATGATACCACTCTGAAAATTGCCATAGATTCTATTAGCTGCTCGCATTCCGATTACGAGTTCCCCCGACCACAATCACTACGGACTAGCCAAAGCTACAAAACCGACCTTAGAACTTTTATTTTTATAATATTTTGGACTGGCCATGCATATGTTAATATTAAATGTGTTGCTGCAAGCTGCATAAAGCAATTAAAAATACACTACTTGACCAAACTTGCAAGAAAAGACATGTAACTGCCTTACAAATGATATGTAACACTCACAGAAGCTCAAATGTGGTCTTGATATATATATATATATATATATATATATATATATATATATATATATATATATTGTGACCAGGATGGCCGCGTATAGCGGTGGTTTCTTGAATGAGAAACAGATACGATCTTGTAAGTGCAGCAAATTGGTTTTATTTGCAGAAAGAAAATAACAGCTGTAGCAGTAGCTCTGCTTAAAATAACGGAAAATAAACAACTACTTCTCTGCGAGGTGGGAGAATGCCACCTAGTGGCCAGGTTGTAAACAGTCCTTTAAACTTGGGAGACTGCCACCTTGACGCCAGGATACCAATAGTCTTGGAGACTGGTGAGAGTGCCACCTTGTGGCCAGGATACGAATAGTCTTTGAGACTGGTGAGAGTGCCACCTTGTGGCCAGGATACGAATAGTCTTTGAGACTGGTGAGAGTGCCACCTTGTGGCCAGGATACGAATAGTCTTTGAGACTGGTGAGAGTGCCACCTTGTGGCCAGGACACCGGCCCGCCCTACTCTCCGAGTGTCCTCCCCCCAGGGCCCTTTATCAGAGTACTCGGGTACTCAAACCGTAGGAAAAAGTCACTTTAGAAATGCTCAGTCTTTTTCCCTGGGGGGTTCTCTTTCCGGTAATGGTCCAGTGACTGGAGGCTTTGAGTCTATGGTACAGTCCTCTTTCATAAAGCAGTACAGGTCACAGCAGTCCACTAAATCTCACCGGTATGTGCAACAAAAGAACTTGCCTCTAACTCCAGCAGCACTGGCATGGCTCACCCAGCAGGAAGCTTAGGACTGAGGTCCCCTTTGGTACGCACTTACTGTGTTTGCAGTCTCGTCTCTCTGGTACACAGCAGGTCTTTTACCTCGCAGCTCAAGGTAACCGCAGGATCCCACTCACAAAGCCGCTTCTCCAGAAGTTCACCTTGGTTATCTGTGCAGTATATCAGGCAGCTGACGGTTCTCACGGCTAGCTGCCCTTTGCAGGCTCCACACGGCTTGGCTCCTAGCTAGGCCCTTAAGCTTCTGGCTTCAGCTTCCACACCACTCAGGCCAGAGTCTAATTAGCAGTCTCTTCCAGCAGCACACACCCTGCTGTTGTCTCAGGACTCGCAGCCACAGTAAATCAGGTGAACTCTGTCACTCCACACAGGATCCTTTGTCAGCCTCACTTTCTGACTTGCTCTGGTAGCACACAGCCTGCCCAGAGCCTAAACAGCCACACCCCCTTCCCTGTCTGCTTTCCAGACTTTTAAAGGGAAGTTGCACCAATTAGGAGTTCTACAGAAGTTTTAACTCCGTCCCTTCTGTCAAGAACTCCATACTCCACTTGCTTGTATAACTTCTAAGGGGCAAAAGTATTCACCCCCTTGGCATTTTTCGTGTGTTGTTTCCTCACAACCTGGAATTAACATGAATTTTTGAGGATTTGCATCATTTAATTTACAGAACATGCCCACAACTTTGAAGATGTTTCTTTTTTTTTTTTTATTGTGAAACAAACAACAAATAGGACAACATAACAGAAAAAGTCAATGTGCATAACTATTCACCCCCCTAAAGTCAATACTTTGTAGAGCCACCTTTTGCGGCAATCATAGCTCCAAATCCCTTTGAATAATTCTCTGTGATCTTGCCACATCTTACCACTGGGATTTTTGCCCATTCCTCCTTGCAAAACTGCTCCAGCTCCTTCAAGTTGGATGGTTTGCGCTTGTGAACAGCAATCTTTAAGTCTGACCACAGATTTTCCATTGGATTGAGGTCTGGGCTTTGACTAGGCCATTCCAACACATTTACATGTTTCCCCTTAAACCACTCAAGTGTTGCTTTAACAGTGTGTTTGGAGTCATTGTCTTGCTGGAAGGTGAACCTCCGTCCTAGCCTCAAATCATGCACAGAGTGGTACAGGTTTTGCTCAATAATATCCCTGTATTTAGCACCATCCATCTTTCCCTCAACTCTGACCAGTTTCGCAGTTCCGGCTGCTGAAAATCATTCTCACAGCTTGATACTGCCACCACCATGTTTCACTGTGGGGATGGTGTTCTTTGGGTGATGTGATGTGTTGGGTTTGCGCCAGACATAGCGTTTTCTTTGATGGCCGAAAAGTTCAATTTCAGTCTCTTCAGACCAGAGCACTTTCCTCCATACATTTTGCGAGTCTCCCACATGCCTTTTAGCAAACTCAAAATGTGCCATTTTGTTTTTTGCTGAAAGTAATGGCTTTCTTCTGGCCTCTCTGTCATAAAGCCCAACGCTACGGTTCTTACTGCTTATTGTCGTCCTATGTACAGATACTCCAGTCTCTGCTATGGAACTCTGCAGCTCCTCCAGTGTTACCTTAGGTCTCTGTGCTGCCTCTCTGATTAATGCCCTCCTTGCCCAGTCTGTGTGTTTTGGTGGGCGGCCGTCTCTTGGCAGGTTTGCTGTTGTGCCATGTTCTTTCCATTTGGTTATGATAGATTTGATGGTGCTCCTGGGGATCATGACATATATCAAGTACCAGGGGAACATACACAACAATAAGCAACAGGTTAATACCACTCTGAAAACACATAGGGCCTCATTCAATTAACGGCCGTAAAATGGCCGCAATGCTGCTATTCCTTGCGGCCATCTTACGGCCCTGTGTAAAGCTACTGCTACCCTGCTATTCAAATGGACAGCGCTGCAAGGATATCCCCCTTACGGCCGGCCGCAAATCATGCAAACGGTCGAAAGCGTTTCTCCTGCGCCCTTAAATCTTGTTTTCCGGCGCAAAGTCAGAAAACTGTAAATGCAAATATAAATTCAAGATAGCACTGTAAAGCTCTGTAAATGCTAGGCATCATAATGGGGACATGAGGATTAATAGCAACACCCTCTCAAGCTTGCACATCGCCCAAATCCAATATTACATTTACGGTTTATTTTCCGTCCCAAGTCCCGCGGGCTCGTCTTTGTTAAGACCCGTACGGGTTCGGAGGTTGAAGGCCGCAAACTCAAAGCATTGTAGAAGCCAATATATATTCAATCCAGCACTGCAAAGCACTGTAAATGATGGGGAACACAATGGGGGACATGAGGATTAATAGCAAAACATTCTCAAGCTTGCACATCGCCAAATTATACTTTAAAATCCTTCCAAGTCCCACGGACTTCAATGATCAAGCCCGTAGCTCATTATTCAAGCCTGTGCGGGTTTGCATGATAGATAGAACACGAAGATTGAACATGAAATTAAATGTCTTTATTTGCAGATTTGAGAGTAGGGGAATGTTGAGCTATTAATTCTAAGACCAAACATCACTTTCACTTTTAATAAAAGTACAAGATGGCTTTTCTATGCTACGATTTGCAAGTAAGCCCTTTACCACCCGTGGGTCTATTTTACCCATTTACGGACTTGACGGAGGCTAATCCCACAGCCTTTGCGGGTCTGATGTGCTCCAAGCCCGTGGGACTTTGTACACGGAAATTGGACATGAATTACACAAAAAAATATTTTCAGATTTGAGTGTTGAGGAGTGTTGTGCTATGAATTCTAACACCTCCAATCACTTTCACGTCTCATCAAAGTACAGTATGGCTTTTTTATGTGCTTAATTGGTGCTCGCAGGGACCTTTTTGGTGCAAGTAAGCTGCTGCTCGGTTTTAGCTAATTATGGCCTTGACGAGAGGCTTCACGTAGCATTTGAATAGCAACCTTGGCTTTCTTTCAGCCGAAACTCTTGCGGCCGTGTAAGATCAAAGGCTTTCCTGCTGCTGGTGGGCCGCAAGGGATAACAGGGCGCCGGCCTCAAGCCTGCCGGAGCTCTCGGCCGCAAGGAAATAGAATAGACACGTAGCCTGCAGCCAGTCCTTGCAGCCACGCATCTCCTACGGCCTTAATTGAATATGGCCCATAGGGACCACAACAGCTGCTCTCATGCAACGACCAGGATAGACACACTTAAAATAATACTCAGAAACACTATTGATCAGCACCATACCACACTACTGACCCGAATCATCTACTCACATCCATGGGAAGGTATGGCATCTACAACAGAACCTTAGCTCAAAGAAGATGTGGTGGGAGAAATGGCAGCATGGCCAGCCTCAGGCCTTAAAGACAGGAGGGGATGCCATTGATGCTGCCTACATGTGTATATCTCTACATAGCACAGGCCAGGCACCGCATTGTCCCAGGAAGCAGGTAAGGAACACACTGGTAGAGGCACAGGGACATGGTCATTCGGGGCACAAATCAGGACACTGGGGGTTGGAATAATCTGGTCAAGATCTTCAGGAAGGCCCACAAACACACATGAATGCTGTGGAGAGGCACATAGAGCAACTGCAAACACATCTCCATCAAGACCAATCTTGGGTACACCCACCCTGTAAAGTCCCTCGCCATTGCTGTAGGCCATGTGGCAAGATATCTAACAATAATAGTTTTGTGAAATTATATCAAGTGTTCTTGTATTAATTAATTAGTAATATTACTTGTCATTTGGTTAACAACCCTTCAGGGGAATGGTGATATTGAAAAGTAATATGAATAGATATGTGATGGATGTCCTTTTAAGGATAAGGTGTATGACACAAAGAAACAAGAGAGAATTAGATCCTCTTATAGGGCACACCTTACATCTCCAATCTCTAAAAAACTTAACTTTTAATAACAATTAAAATTGTTTTGGACACAGGTTTAGCAAAATAGGAAATACCCCCACAGATGCAACAATATATCATTAAACACTGCCAACATTTTTTATAAAGGAGTTCATGAAGTCAATATACCTTTCATGAATATTAACTTATATTGGGAATAAAGTTAGTATATTCTTTTTGCATTTATTAGGTATATGTACCTCACAATGACGAATAAAACATTAAGAACAAGGATGGGAAAGGTGCAATAAAAACAAAGCCTTCAATGAGGCCTAAAGGGCCCAAGTTTATAGGATAAACAATATCTCAATGTCTAGTATCAATTATATTAAGTATGAGGTTAAGGTTTGCTACTGTTCTTATTTGGCGCTTGAAATAGCCAATATATATCATACAGGTGAATACCCTATTATTCCCTCTATACAAATCCCATCATTTCCACTATTACTCTAACGTCTGGTGGTTTTCTGTGGGCCTTTATCATTACCATACAAAATGGTTAGGGCACACTTAATATAGCTGGTTTCTATAAAAATGACCAGCGTGAAGTGCTGTATCAATTAATATGAAATGAGGAGCACTCTTATTTAGAAGGGATTCTTTTGGTGTGAGAAAAACAATCTCGTTTCGAGGGGTTTTAAGGCTAATATGATGGAAAGAGCACGATGTAACAGAGCAAAGCAACCAGCGTCTATGTGGGTGCCACTGTGGACCACATAGGATGCTTCCGCCTGACGCGTTTCTACGTCACGAGGGACGTCTTTCTCAAAGGGCAAACATGGGAGTGTCGTTTGCGTGAGGTTTTTATACACAGCGGTTGCTACGGCAACCATAAGCAATGTCAAAACATGTTAAAAGCAAGAAAGAGAGGGCAAATTAGAACAATGTAAATATATATCTGTAAAAATAAGTGAGGAATAAGCAAATCAGAATTAGAGATCAAAGTGTTAAAGTACACTAATGGCAGAAATAACTAAGGGTAAAAATGGCCACAACCCTGATATAACAAAGGGCTAAATGAGAGAAAGCCCTTGTGATAGCCCAGGGTTAAATTATTATATAAATGATACAGTTAAGTAAGTGATGGGGGATTAAGTCAGTGAATTGATTTTGGGAGGGCGGTTGCCCATTTTCCCCTATGCACCAGCCGTCCCTGGTTAAATAGCTGCATGAGTGAGAATGTTAAGTATTGTGGAGAGGAAAACCTGTGAAATAGGTAGAGCTTCACTGTGTATAGCCTGGCTCTTTTCATGCACACCCCAGAAACTTTTATTTTGTAAAATGTGAACAGCTCTCATTTAGTTATCTTATGTCTTCCCCGGAGGAATTTCTTCCTATAATCTTAGCTGTGCTTCACTCCCTATTTTATTTTTTGGTCTGACATGGGACAATAAGTTGAAATATCCCTTTTGACAATGGGCAAGCTATCTGTTTATAACTTCATGAGATGTGGATTTGTAAGCAGAATCTAATGCTATGTGAAACATTCATCCAGAGTTCATCTTCACCATGGCAACTAGGAAGGTATCCCATTATACTATTTACCGAGGGGAAGGGGGGGGGGGGATCATGGACAAAGATTCCACGTTTTGTCCCACATATGCATGCACAGTAATCTAATGTTATGATTTATATTTTTGGTTATAAAAATAGGGAAACTATTATGGAACACACATTCATCTTCTATTCTGGAACTCAAAAACTCATAGGTCCTAGGAGAGTCCAGTCGCTCCACTCTCAAGCCCAGCTTTGAGATTTGTTCAGTTATATTATTGGTGATCTCTGGGTAGATGACCGCAGGATGCAAACAAGATATAGACGCACAAATCAAAAAGCCTATAAGAAGTGCCTCATAGTTGGGGCAAGCAGCTAGCTCAACAAGTTGGAACATGTTTAGCCCAGATATCAAGGCCTTCAGTGAATAACATCTAACTCATGTTCTGGGTGCTGCCAATTAGCTATCATCAAACTTGCTCCATGTTAAACTGTGTGCTCTTCTCTGCTTTTCCAGCTACTCTTACCAAACCTTGCATTACCAATGACAATTATCTATTCTATACAGTCCAAAAGAATGTGTTTGCTTGAGCTATAAATATGATTGTTTTTCATTCAACAAAGTGTTCCTGGTAAACTGAACATAGACTTTGTCTCATGATTTTATTATTTCCCTTGCCAAGTACCTGTACTGTTTTCACAACCCAAGATCTCCATTTACAGGCAAAACATCAGAGAAGGTTGTATAATCAATAGAATATCAGTAACTATTTCCTTATCATATCTATAAATTTTGACCCAGGTCCAGGACTTAGCACCTCCCATGGCACATCACATCTCTGTGTCAGACTTGGGAAACTACCCCCTGCTCATTTAGAATTGGAACAGAGGCATTCCAATGGCAATTCACAATTGTAATCTTCACCTGTCACCTATCACTAGTCATATAGTAATATAGTAATTGAGGTTGAAAAAAAGACTTTTAGTCTATCAAGTCAGACCTTTTTAGATCTTCTCTGACCCTTGTAATATGCAGATTAATTGTTAATTTATCCAGAGGAAGGCAAATAGAAAAAAAAACGCATTGAAACATTGCCATCATAAGGGAAAATACATTCCTGATCTCAGATACTGGCAATCAGATTCCTCCCTGAATAAATACTCATCCATCTCTAGTTATCCAGGATACCCTGAATGGCCTTTTTATTCAAAAATATATCCACCCCCTTTTTAAAGTTATCTATTGAATCTGCGGTCTCAATCTCCTTTGGTAGAGGGGGACCACCACATCCCAAATTGGCAAGGAACCACTCCTGTACCTGACCAGGATGTCGGCCCCTGATCCAGAACCAGGCTACCAGTTTAAATGCTGGTCCTTGCGGGTTCCGGCCCTGCAGCCAGGAAACCTTGATTTGAGCTGCAGTGCTACTGATGTCACCAGCAAAGCCATTGAAAGAGGAATTGTCTAAACCAGCCCTGGAGAGCTAAACCAGCATCTGTTCCACCTGTGCTTTATTCAGGCAACTGGGCTTCAGCCCTTCGAAATGAAGGCGAGCAGTTGCATGGCTGTCTCAAGAAGTGGGAGATGTACACCAGCATATTCAGTCAGTCATGGAAGACCGGTTCAAGGGTTCTGGGACACTCCGACTGCGGTTACTGTGGTCAGCCTAGATTTGCTGAGAGACTCAGTGGTTCTACTGAAGGAACTGGAAGTGATGGTAGCCAGGAGACAATTATACACCATCCCGGTAGATCAGATACACCTGAATTGGGGCACCGGGAACAGCACCAGGGAGTTGAGGTGATGGTTGGCTTACCAATGGATATATAGTGAGGGAAAAAACTATTTGATCCCCTGCTGATTTTGAATATTTGTCCACTGACAAAGAAATGATCAGTCTATAATTTTTATGGTAGCTGTATTTTAACAGTGAGAGACAGAATAACCCCCCCCCCCCCCCCCCCCCAAGAAAAACGCATGTCAAAAAAGTTATACATTGAATTGCAGGTCAGTGAGGGAAAAAAGTATTTGACCCCTTTGTCTTAGTACATGGTGGCAAAACCCTTGTTGGCAATCACAGAGGTCAGACGTTTCTTGTAGTTGGCCACCAGGTTTGCACACATCTCAGGAGGGTTTTTGTCCCACTAATCTTTGCAGATCCTCTCCAAGTCATTAAGGTTTCAAGGCTGATGTTTGGCAACTCGAACCTTAAGCTTTGCTATGGGATTAAGGTTTGGAGACCTTACTGTGCTTCTTCTTGAGCCACTCCTTTATTGCCTTGGCTGTGTGTTTTGTGTCATCATCATGCTGGAATACCCATTCACAACCCATTTTTTAATGCCCTGGCTTAAGCAAGGAGGTTCTCACCCAAGATTTAACAGTACATGGCGCCATCCATTGTCCCTTTGATGTGGTGCAGTTGTCCTGTCCCCTTAGCAGAACCTCCCCCCCCCAAAAGCATAATGTTTCCACCTCCATGTTTGACGGTGGGGATGTTGTTCTTGGGGTCATAGGCAGCATTCCTCCTCCTCCAAACACCGCAAGTTGAGTTGATGCCAAAGAGTTTGCTTTTGGTCTCATCTGACCACAACACTTTCACCCAGTTCGTCTCTGAATCATTCAGATGTTCATTAGCAAACTTCAGACGGGCCTGTACATGTGCTTTCTTGAGCAGGGGGACTTTGCGGGCACTGCAGAATTTCAGTCCTTTACGGCGTAGTGTGTCACTAATTGTTTTCTTGGTGACTATGGTCCCAGCTGATTTGAGATCATTAACAAGATCCTCCTGTGTAGCTCTGGGCTGATTCCTTACCGATATTATGATCATTAAAACCCACGAGGTGAAATCTTGCATGGAGCACCGGACTGACAGAGATTTACAGTTATTTTGTGTTTCTTCCATTTGCAAATAATCGCACCAGCTATTGTCACCTCCACACCAAGCTGCTTGGCGATGGTCTTGTAGTCCATTGCAGCCCTGTGTAGGTCTGCAATCTTGTCCCTAACATCCTTGGACAGCTCTTTGGTCTTGGCCATGGTGGAGAGTTTGGAATCTGATTGATTCATTGCTTCTGTATAAAAGACACCTGGGAGTCAGAAATATTGCTGATTGATAGGAGACCAAATACTTATTTCCCTCACTGACCTGCAAATCAATTTATATCTTTTTTGACATGCGTTTTTCTTGTTTGTTTTTTTGTTATGCTGTCTCTCACTGGTAAAATACACCTACCATTACAATTATAGACTGATCATTTCTTTGTAAGTGGACAAACGTTCAAAATCAGCAGGGGATCAAATACTTTTTCCCTCACTGTATTGTTGGGGAATGATCTATGGTATATGGAGTGTAATTACCTCAGCACTGTGACCCGGACATAAGTGGCAAGGGCAGCTGCAGAGAAACTGGAGGACCAGACCGGAGGCACCCTAGAGGAAACCGGGGTAAGTCCATTAACTGCTGGGGGGCTCCAATGGGCTAGTGTGGAGGAGTTAAGGGCTGAGCTAGTGCAAAATAGAACTCCAGTTGGGGTTAGGCAGAAAGTTACCTGAAAAGAAAAGGGACTTACTGGGGAAGACTATGTATGGGGCAAAGGGTTATTTTACCTGGTTACCCCAGGCCAGGTATGGAGAGATTCCATCCCTCAGCAGTTTAGACACAATGTACCATTTATTGGGCACTTGGGTGTTCTACTAACCCGGGGTTAACAAGGATGTCTCTCGGTATTGTGACTCCCGTATTCGTGTCTGCAGTACAGACAACCGGCGAAGAGTATGTGGGTCACTCTGCAACCCTTGTCCATTATGGATACCCCGTTCCACCAGGTTGCTATTAATATTGTAGGGCCTCTAACTAGACCCAGCAATACAGTGAAAAAGTATATTGTTATGGTGGTAAATGATGCTACCCACTACCCAGAGAATTACAGCTTTTACCATAGCAGAAGCCTTAATGGTTGTATTTTCCCACGTATGGTTCCCCAAAAAGATTCTGTTTGATAGGCATACCCAGTTCATGGCAGATCTGCGCCCGCAGCTATGGAGGCTATGTGTGATCAAGCACCCAAGCTCCTCATCCTATCACCCCCAAACCAATGGTCTCTGTGAGTGCTTTAATGTTACCTTGAAATGGATGCTTCATACCTTTACGAACACAGCCCCGCACAACAAGACCTATAACATCAGGGGGTCATTTTCTTGTACATCATCCAATGTAGTCTGCATGATACAATGCACTGCATGTAAGAGAGGCTGCTACATTGGAGAAACCAGTCAGAAATTACATATGAGGATGAATCTACACACATATTCCATCAATAAGCACAATGAGGACAGTTACTGTACTCTAGTGCTGCACCATTTCACCCAGAAGAATCAATACCATGAATAATCTCAAAATCAAAATACTCAGCGTTTTTAAAAAAAAAAGGAAAGAAAGACATTTGAAATGAAAATGATTATGCTATTTAACAGTAATAACTCAGGCCTTAATGTAAATATGGCATTTTTATCTCATTAATAACATTTATTGTAACCTTTATGGTTATGTATATATATATATATATATATATATATATATATTTATATATATATATACTTATTTATTTATTTGTTTTCTCTGCCTTCGTCCTGTGCTTGGTTACAGCTCTATGGTTCCTTAGATGTGAAACTATTAACAACCCCAATTTACTGACTCTGGTCTGCACCCCCACATACTTGCACAGTTGGCTGAACAGAACATTATTTGTGAATCCTGGAATATTTTGCTTAATTTGTGAATCTATAATTAGTATTGCCTCTGACTCAACAAAGAGAGATCCGTTCTCGAAAGCTAGTCATGAAAACTATTAATACGTCTATCCAATAAAAAAGGTATCACTATATACTGTAATACACTAATACTCTGATTATTCATAGTACATCCCTCACATTTTTGTAAATATTTTATTACCATATATACTCGAGTATAAGCTGAGTTTTTCAGCCCTTTTTTTAGGGCTGAAAAAGCCCCCCTTTGGCTTATATTCGAGTTACCCTGTGTCTCTCCCCCCCTCCCGTGTCTCTCCCTCCTCCGTGTCTCTTCCCCCCCTTCTCTCCCTCCATCCCTTATATTTCTTTCCCTCGCACTCCCGTATCATCATTCCTCCTCATTCTCCCTCCTCAACCCCCCTCCTCATCCTCCCTCCTCAACCCCCTCCTCAACCCCCCTCCTCATCACTTTACCCCTCTCTAATTACATCTCCCTTTCCCCTCCCTTACCTTCCATCAGCGGCTTCTCCGCTCTTTATGAACCGAGCAACACACAGAATCTAACATCAAAAGACAAACACACATAGGCCCCCATTCAATTGGCCAAATTGTATTTACTGGAGCCCGTAATGTAGCCTGTAAAAGTTACTGATATTCAATTGGCTACATTTTGCTGCTCGCAATCCATTTGCGAATTACAGGCTCAAAATCCCTGCGGTTGTAAAAAAATGTAACTCCGTTCTTTATGCTATATGGTTTTAGACTTTAGCCCTGTAATTGCGGGCTTGAGTCAATTGAATACAGCTGGAATAGTGACAAATTTCTATCCCACAGACATGCAGCCTGTCTGGAGTAATTACAGGCTTGAAATTGAATGGAGGCTATAGAGAAGCAACATAACATACAATAATTAACATACATAGGGTAATCAACTACTAAGCCCAGTCCAACAATACACATATTCCCAGGAGGTAGTCATTATGAAGCCAGCATAATGGCCAACCTCAAAATCCTAATCATCCTGAGCGGATCATATGAGTCCAAAGGACTGATGGTCGGGGGGTCATGGCAAGTAAAAAAAGAAAGGATGGCCCTGCGCTTAAAATCAAACGTAGATAGTGCTTTCCATAAAGCCCCTAGCAAGATTAAAAACTCACACACTTACCATCTCAAGGGTGTGGATGAGGTATAGAAGGATGATAGATGTTTTGTGCACATTTCGGCTGAAAGTGATAAGCTTCTTTAAATGGATGCGTATTAAGTGAGTTTGGATGAGGAAAGTCTAGTGGCAAAAGCAAGGAGCTTTAAAGAATAGAGACCTCAAGAGTGAGAGGAGGTGATAAGAGAGGAGGACAGAAGAAGGTCATTAGCAGAGAGAAAAGGGCCGTTGGGGAGTATTTTGAGATGAGAACAGAGATATAAGAGGGTGCATTATTGTTGAGGGCTTTAACACTAGGGTCATGATTTTAAATGTTATTCTGGAGGCCATGGAAAGCCGGATGAGTGACTGACAGAGAGGACATGTAGACACTTAGCATTGAGTATAGTATATGATTCCAGGGGGCGATGGAGACATCAACAAGGAGAGAGTTTCAGTAGTCAAAGTGAGATTTGATAAGAGAGTGGATTCAAATTGTAGCTGTGTCTTGTCTAAGATAGTGACTTATTTCCACCCTGCTTTTTTTTTTTTTTTTCAACGTTTTTTATTAGGTAACCAAATAAACCAGAGGATAACATAAAAGCCAAGTAGCAATTTGATATTATTTGCATACAATCATACCCAGTTATAGGGAAAAGGGAAGAAGAAAAGGTTAACATTACATTACACTTATAAGAAAATACCATATAAACATCGAAATAAAGTTAACCAAAAAGATCTATCCCCTCTTGTGGGAAAGTCTAAGGGTAGCCAGTTCACCTACATTTCTCCAATTTTCTAGGAAAAAAGTTTACCTAAAATAAACAGTTTGGTAGGCTCGGTCTAGCCGAACAAACATCCAGAGCCTAAGTAAGAAACGAACAAAAAAGAAAAAGAAAAACAAACAAACTATGGTTTATAGACACAATATAGCTTTAAATGAGCTAAAACCATATAATAAAAGAAAAAAACAAAAAAAAAAACACTGTTGACTATACACTGAGTTTAAATTCAAAAAACATAATTTTGTCTCAAGTGAAGTATAAGTCCTGATGGTTACCAGCTCGGATCCACCGCTCGTCCCGCCTCCTCCAGCCCCCGGTCCGCAGCTCCAATGTAAGCATAGCAAGAGATAGCACAATGTTGATTAAGGGGATTTCACGAGATAAGGGGGCTATAGGGAGAATGAATCCAGGGATTCCATATCTGGAGAAAAGTAGGCATACGGTCCTCCAGTACATGGGTCAGCCTTTCATTTATTGCAATGTAATTCATCTTATTGATGACTGATTGTAAACTTAGAGTGGGGGATTTCCACTGTCTGGCTATATGGCTTTTTGTTGCTAGCATTAAATACTGAAGGAGTCTATTTTGGTATTTCGATAGTGAGGGAACAGAGTGCCCTAGCAGGCCTATATCTGCCTTAGCCATAACAGGCGTACCAAGTATGGTGGAGGCTAGATGGAAAACCTTGTTCCAAAGAGACTGCACCAGGGGACATGACCACCACGTGTGGAAAAAGGTTCCAGAGGTCTGACAAGCTCTAAAGCAGTTAGGATTAGGGGAACGTTTCCATCTAAATAGTTTATCCGGGGTGATATATATCCTATGAAGAACCTTAATAGAGGTCTCCAGAATGATACTGCTCAAAGATCCCCTAGTTAGGTTTCGCCAAGAGTTTTGCCAATTATCCCTATCCCACTTACAATTTAAGTCTTTTTCCCATCTTTGTATATATTTTGGAAGGGGGGTGGCGGGAGGGGAATTAAAAGTGTCATACAGGATACCCACAATACCTTTTGTAAGAGGAGCAGACAGGCATAGCCTAGTAAACCAGTTTGAAGTTGGTTTACCTAGTGTATGTTCTAACGTGGAGAGTAAGTGTTTAAATCTACAAAATGTATAGTGTTCCTGAATGGGGATATTAAATTCTTCTTTTAGTTGAGTGTATGTTAAGGTGGTATTATCTCGATACCAGGAATTCACCGTCAGTAGGTTATGGGATTTCCACCATAATAAAGAGGCTGCAGGGAGAGTATCTGGGAATCTGGGATTGGGTATTATGGGGGTAGGAGTGGGGTATCTCGGGATCAGCTGAAATTTGCGGATAGCCCATGACCAAATAGTTAGGGAATGCTTTATAGTCCAATTTACCCAAACATGTCAGTGGGTTTGGGATCCATGGAATGGAGTCCCACGTATATGGGGCCATCATAAAGTTCTCAATAAATATCCAAAGAGGCTGGTGAGTGGGGGAGTGCGCAATTGGAACAAAGGCCAATTGTGCCGCTTTAAAATATAATTTCAAGTTGGGGCAAGAGAGACCTCCTTTTGATTTATGGATAAACATAGTTGATATTAGGGGTATCAGATATTGAAAGGGATTTGGGAGTACTAGTGGACAACAGCCTAGGTAACAGTGCTCAATGCCAAGCAGCAGCTGCAAAGGCAAATAAAATATTAGCATGTATTAGGAAGGGTATAGAAGCCAGGGAAGCAAATATAATTCTACCACTATACAAATCCCTAGTACACCCTCATTTGGAATATGGAGTACAATTTTGGGCACCACCTCATAAAAAAGACATTTTAGAGCTGGAAAAAGTACAGAGAAGGGCTACAAAACTAATAAGGGGAATGGAGGGGCTAAGTTATGAAGAAAGACTAACAAAATTAAACTTATTTTCGCTGGAAAAATGGCGCCTAAGAGGAGATATGATTACGTTATATAAATACATCCAGGGTCAATATAAGGCTTTGTCAAGTGAACTTTTTGTAGCAAGAGATTTTCAACTGACAAGAGGACATCCGTTGAGGTTAGAGGAAAAAAGATTTCACCTTAAACAAAGAAAAGGGTTCTTCACAGTTAGGGTGGTTAAACTGTGGAATTCTCTACCAAAGGAGGTGGTGACAGCGAATTCGATAGACAACTTCAAAAAGGGGTTAGATATATTTCTGAATAAAGAGGGCATTCAATGCTATCCTAGATAACTAGCAAGGAATATTGATCCAGGGAGAAATTTGATCGCCAGTTTCTGGGGTCAGGAAGGAATTTTGCTTTTTTTTCCCCTTATGAGACAATTGGCAAAGTTTCAATGTTTTTTTTTTTTCTGTTTGCCTTCCTCTGGATCAATTAACAATTAACAATAATAATAAATATTCCACATTAAAAAGATCAATAGAGATCTAAAAAGGTTGAACTTGATGGACTAACTCTTTATTCATCCTCCAATACTATACTATTAATAATTATTTAATCAATAATTTAATAATAACTAATCCGCATATTGCAGATCAGAGGAGATCTTAACAGGTTGAACTTGATGGACCGAGAGTCTTTTTTCAACCTTAATTACTATGTAACTATGTAACTATGTAACTATGATACGATGTGATTTATTCTGCCATATAAATGTAAAGACTTGGCGTTGTAGTTTGTAATTCAAGGCAATCGGTAGGGAGCAAAATAAATACATAAGGCGGGGAAGGAGGTTCATTTTAAAAGAGGGGATACGTCCTAACCATGAGATAGGGTGTTTTGCCCATGTCAGTAAATTTTGGGTGAATGTTTTGTAGATGGCCGTATAGTTGGACTTGTGGAGATGTGCTGTGTTACGGGTGAGATTCACACCCAAGTATTTAATATGGTTAGAAGGCCAGTTAAAATTAAAGTGCTGATGCAAAAAGGTTACGTCTGTGGGAGGTAAGGAGATATTTAGAACTTCTGTTTTATCCACATTTATGTGGAGCCCAGAGATTTTACTGAATGTTCCTAGTAAGTAAAAGAGGGCAGGGACTGAGGTGCAGGGGTCTGTCAATGTACAGAGGACATCATCCGCGAATAAGGCACATTTAAAGTGATGGTGGCCTATTTTAATGCCTTTAATGTCTACGCTTGATCTAATAGCCTGTGCTAGGGGCTCAACGGCTAGAGCAAAGAGTAAGGGGGATAGAGGGCAGCCCTGTCTGGTCCCCCTCTAAATAGTAAATGAAGCCCTTGCTTCACCAGGAAGTTTTAGGACTGCTTGAGGGGATTTATAATAGCTATTAATCATGTTCATAAAACGTCCTGTAAGGCCGAATTTCGACAATACTGCTCTTAAATAGGGCCATTCTAGAGAGTCAAAGGCCTTCTCCATATCCAGGGCCAGAAGGCATAAGGGGGTACGGTGTTTACCCGCCCAGTGCATAGTATCCAGAATCCGCCTAATATTATCCCCTGCTTGCCTTAAGGGGATGAAACCCACTTGATCCTTATGAATTAGTGAGGGCAGAAATTTTGAAATTCTATTGGCCATCAATTTAGCAAGTAATTTGACATCCCCATTTAGTAGTGATATAGGCCTGTAATTTTTAACCTCCAGAGGGACTCGGCCCTCCTTTGGAAAGAAGACCATGTTTGCTTGGTTTAGTTCAGGTGGAATGTTGTGACCGCCTAAGGTCACCAAGTGAGGAGACAAAATGTCTGCGTATTTCTTGTAGTACAAGTTAGAAAATCCGTCTGGACCTGGGGCTTTACCTATTTTCAGTTTTCGAATTGTCTCCAGAACTTCCTCCACCGTAATTAAAGAGTTCAGACCGTCTCTCTCCTGGGCCGAAATATGTGGGAAGTCATAAGACTCAAGAAAGGTGGAAATTTGATTAGTATGTTGCTTCTGCGCGGAGGAATAGAGCTTTTGAAAAAAGGTGGTAAAGGTTTCTTTAATCTCATTTGGGCTATACGTGATGTTCCCAGAGCGGTTTTTGATCTTAAAAATTTTGGAGTGGGCTAGCTTCCCTTTTAATTTTCTAGCAAGCAGAGAATCCGGTTTGTTAGCTTTTGTTTAAAATGTATGGCCCGTCCATCTCAATGCTTTTTCAGTTTGCGCTGAAAGTATTAAATCCAATTCTGCTCGTAATTGGTCTATTTGTTTAAGGCATTGGGTTGAGGGATTAGTCTGATTAGATTTTTCTAAAGCTAAAAGTGACGCTCTGATCTCAACTTCCCTTTTTCTATTTTGTCTCTTGTGTGCAGAAGACAGTTTAATGCAAGTGCCCCTAATAAAGGCTTTGTGTGCTGCCCAGACCCACCCTATGTCCGCTCCTGGGGTCAAGTTATTTAAAAAGTATTGGCTGAGATCCGAGGCAATCTGGTCCTTAAAGATTTGATTGGAGAGGAGCATATCATTAAGCTTCCATGTATAAGGGGGTTTGTATACAGTGCCCAAATCTAGGGACATGTAGACCACAGAGTGGTCGGACCAGGGACAGGGGCGTAAGCCATCCGACAAAGATGAATCCATTAGCAGTGTATCTATCCTGGAGTATGAGCCATGCACTGGGGAGTAAAATGTGTACTCCATTTCTCCCTGATGTTTCAGCCTCCAAGTATCCAGCAGATGAAGCTCCTCAAGAAATCTATGGATGCGCTTAAGTTTTTCTGAGAATCTATCTCCCTGGGACTTAGAGGACCTATCCATGCTAGGGTCTAGAACCAAGTTGATATCCCCCCTAGAATGATTTTGCCTGTATCTAGTGATTTGAGATGAGCAAGTAGTTTAATAAGAGTATTATGGGGGGCGGTAGTGGGGGAGTACAGAGCTATAAGAGAGATACTAGTATTCAGAAGGGATCCTGTTAGTAAAATGTAGTTGCCCTCTGGGTTAATTTTTTTACTCTCCACAGTGAAAGGAAAGTCTTTATGGAGTAGTATAGCCACACCTGCCTTCTTAGTGTGGCAAGTTGAGGTTATGAAGTAGGGGTATGATTTGTGTAGGTAAGAGGGGGCTTTTCCTTTAGCAAAATGAGTTTCCTGCATAAATATTACTGAGGGTCAAAGTGATTTATATGAGATAAACGCTTTACGCCGTTTGAATGGGGAATTAAACCCTTTAACATTGTGAGTGAGGTGAAAGATGTGTCAGTCATTGTACCTGCAGGATTCATAGATGCTCAGGAAGATGTTGCATGGCGGCCGAGGGCAAGAGGCGCAGGAGGAGCGAGGGACCGGAGCCAGACAACCCAGGATGCAGGGGAGAATAGAGACAAAAAGAACAGTTTCAAACATTGAGAGAATATCCCAAAAATCAAAATTTTATCAAACAATATAAAAAACATCAACAGTATAGTGAGAGTAGATCCTCACTAAATAATTTAAGGCACACGAAGTGCCGAGGGCAAGGAGGGGATCACCCCAACCTTGGAGTCCCTACTAGTGAGGTGGAGTAAAGTATAGGTCCAGGTGTGTATTAAAAAGTTAAACTAATGGACCTGAAGGGCCCGGCCAGTAGTTACAACCTGGGGAGGTTAGTGAATCCACCACGGGTCTGTATTATATGGAAAGATCTAAGCGGGCTTGAAGTTGCCTTGTATAGGGGAATGGGAGGGGGGTTAGAGCCCTTTCTCAGGCGTATAGTGGATGCAGTTTAGGGTCCGGCTCCTAGGGACAATAAATATAGGGGGCATACTAAACCTGGTTCAGTGAGAGATCAGCGTGGTTTGGGTAAGAGAACCAAGCAATCTAAAGTTCCAAAGTTGCCTTGGTAAGTATGAAGGAGTTCAGCATCTCTTCCTGGGAAGTGCAAGCCTAGAATAATGGCTTCGGATTGCGAGTCTTAAGAAGTCGTTGATGAGTATCGGGGAGAGCAATCCAAAATCAGATTTTCGTGGGTGAGGAACGCATACCTGGATTACTAGGAAAGTCCAGCAAGGGTTTAGAAAAGAGTGTAGAAACGTTTGGTGTGACCTCTATTCGGGAAGGCCTCCGGGGTCGCTTAGGTTTCGAGGCTGTCACCCATTGCGTAATCGGACGTTGAGAAGGCGGTACATTTGTAGGTTCCACCAAGCTGGGATCCAGAGGGTTTGATAGTTCCGACAATCCCGGGATCTGGGGCTAGATGGAGTTGAGCCAGGAAAGCCATGCATTCTTCAATTGAAAAAGCTGTATAAGCCGATGAACCCACTTGAAAGGAGAGGCTGAATGGGAAACCCCATCTATATTTAATTTTGTTATGAATGAGGATTGCAATTGCGGGCTTCATGAGTTTACGTTTCCAGAGCGTGGATGGTGCTAGGTCCGCATAGATCTGCAGAGTGGAGCCGTCTGGACCCTCAATGGAGGGGGACTTTCTGGCTTCCTGTAGAAGAAGGTCTCTTGCATTCTGGCGGAGAAAGCGGACTAACACATCCTTCGGTTGATCAGAGCTCGGGGGACCACCCAAGGCTCTATGAGCTCTCTCAATTTCCCAAGCTGACTCTGGGTGCGTCAGTAAGATGGACTGAACAGTCGAGTGCAGGTATGGCAGAAGATTAGTTACCGCTTTAGGGATGCTGCGGAAGCGAACATTGAATGGTCTCGAGCGGTTCTCCAGGTCCTCTAGCTTGGCTTCAAGGGTGGAAATTTGCAATGAGTGTTGGTCAATCACTTGTCTATAAGAGGATTGTGACTCAATGATTTGGTCTGTTAGATTTTCCAGGTGGTTGGTGCGTTGACCCAGGTCCTGTATTTCCTGCTTGATTTCCCTGACCGCCGCGGACAGGTGGGCTTGCAAGAGAGCATCTATTTTTGCCACTGTCGCTTCTGTCAAGTCCACAGGTGGGGGGCATACCGGGGCATCCTCGATGTCAGTGATGTCTGACGAAGTGGGATCTGGCAGCGGAAATAGAGCAGGTGGCGTTGCTTGCGTTGGAAAATACTCCTTAATTCATCTAGTCTGCTGGGTTTTCTTGCTGGACTTCCCCATGATGGATAGGAAGATATTATTTTTAACGGGTGATGCTGATGCACGAAGATGTGAGAGGACACTGTTTAGGCTGACAATCAGGAGGCACAGGGATAGGCTTTCTTTCTGTTAACAGGTAGGGAACATATCTGCTAAGCCTCCGTCTCAATCATATCACACCAGCAAGCCGGGTGCCCTCAGGTATAGAGACTAGGTGTTCATCTGTTAGGTCAGGATCATGTCCAAGAGGTCTCCAGCCCAGTCATATCAAGTCACTGGGCCCGGGGCCTTCAGGTACACTTATAGTGCTATTCAGGCATTCTGATAGGAACTTGGCTGATAATACAGCGTGTAGAGGAAAAAGTCTTCTCCCATGAGATAGCTGAGAGGAGCAGGTAATGATAAGGGGTGCAGGGAGTGGTTAACTGGAGGGCCTTGTAGTTCTCAGTCAATATTGTACAGAGCTGTAAATACTTTGTAGGCCCCCCAGGTGGCAGTTTGATGTAGCTTTACTGTAGCAGTCTGTTAGCTTTTGTTTCATGCCTTTATTGTACTGTGTCAGCATTAGTGATGTCGCGAACATCAAATTTTCGGTTCGCTAACAGCGGACGCGAAATTACAGCAAATGTTCGCGAACGGGCGAACCCGGCGAACCGCCATAGACTTCAATGGGCAGGCGAATTTCAAAACCCACAGGGACTCTTTCTGGCCACAATAGTGATGGGAAAGTTGTTTCAAGGGGACTAACACCTGGACTGTGGCATGCCGGAGGGGGATCCATGGCAAAACTCCCACGGAAAATTACATAGTTGATGCAGAGTCTGCTTTTAAGCCATAAAGGGCATAAATCACCTAACGTTCCTAAATTGTTTGGAATAACATGCTTTAAAACATCAGGTATGATGTTGTATCCATCAGGTAGTGTAAGGGTTACACCCGCTTCACAGTGACAGACCAATCTCCCCGTTTAATGCACCGCAAACAACCGCAAACAGTCCCTTTGCACAACCGCAAACTCCACATTTGCACAAGGTTGGATACCAAGCTAGCTATGTCCCGTTCCTTGTCCTCACTGATGTCATTGAAGGTCTCTTCCTCCACCCAGCCACCAAGGGTCCCCGAAAGGTGACAACAACCCCCCTGGGACGCCTGCTGTGTTTAGTCTTCCACCTCCTCAAAGCCACCTTCCTCCTCTGACTCCTCTTCTTCAGACTCCTCTCTCTGCGTTGCCTCTGTCTGCATTATTATAAGGTGTGTACTGTTAAGTAGTACTATTCCTATCGGTTTAATCCCTGTTACGTCCACTATTAGGGGACGTGTATATGGCATTGATTTTTGGAACAGGGAGATGGAAAAAGATGCTTGGTCGGACCTCCTACTTCAAATTTGGGGCACTGCGCGTGCAATCTAAGGTGCCACCAGATATGAGTGTCACTGTGCACTGGCAAAAGTTGGCAGAGTAGATGCAATAGAATTCACACACACGCCTGTAGGCAGGCAATTGCTATTCAATCTATTACAGTCAAAAAAGTGTTGTTTTATGTCACTGTACACTACGGTTGCACCAAATATGACGTATCACTGTGCACTGGCAAAAGTTGGGAAAGTAGATGCAATAGGCTTTGTAACGGAGCTGGAACACGCAGTCCAAAATCTCCGCTGGTATACGATAAAATACCCACGAGGCACTACAGTCTCACCATCCCCGACCTCCCATATTGGACGACACACAATTTGGGAGTCAAATGAATACTGACTTTATTTTGTTATTGCAGAACTATATATACATCTCTTTGGCCACAGGCAATACACATGCCCATATTTGGCTACACACAATACACACAAAGAGAACAATAGGGGGGTCACACCTCCCTGGCAACTTTGATACAATCAGACACTGATTCAATTACACCTCTTTGTTCTTATCAGAGAATTAAAACACTTTGGAAAATGCAAGGATCCTTTACAACTTTCTTATCTCTTGAATCTCTGTAATAGGATTATCTATTAGCCTAGGTCTGCAAAAGTCTGGCTAATATTCTGCAGAGCATCAACCAGCATACATATTGTAGGATCATATTTTAACCATAATAATCATAAAACAGGGTAAAACAGTGATGGGTTCCGCTACACACCTCCCCCGTGACCATAAGCCGGCATACACGGTCTGATCCCAACGGATCGGCCTGGGGATGTCCGGACAAAAGTATTTGTTGGTCAATTCTCTAGTTTGACAACCCATCAGCATTACTGCAATTCACATTTACTCACATTTCCCATATCCCAGATAGCTGGGATCTGAGCGCACAAAACCACCGAAAAGCGCTCAGATCCTCTTCACACAGTTCAATTGCCATGTAGCTAAAGTCTTTCCCATAGTCTTTTATTATATGAATGGGCTTCATGGCATAGTTATCTGGGGTATCATGGTTCACACAGGGCAAGTACAGAATGACCCCCCTGTATGTAAAGGGCCAGAATGAGTGACTTACACTCTGGTATGGCCGAACACTGGTTCCAAAGGGCAATATGTACCAGGGCCATAGTCGCAGGGCAGGAGGCTGGCAAATAGTCCTCTCCAAGCCAAAGTGGCGAAGGGCACTTCGTCACACATCTCTCCTTTGGGGGGAAGTCTAACCAGGTACCTGGATATTTTGCTGTGGTGATGGGGCAACACGCTGAGGGGACTTGAGGGGCAGAGGCCAGCGGCACTCTGCCCTGATGCCAGCTCTTCTGCTGGTATAACCTGCAGGACATCCTGCTCTGTACAAGGGACAAAGGGAGGGCAGAGGCCGACTGCACTCTGCCCCGCTGTCAGCTCTTCTGCTGGGGTACTTGGGACATATTTCGGCTCATTAGCCAGGGAAACGTGGGGGTCAGTGGGGGTTAACATTTCCTCTGTTAACCCTGGGGCCACAGTAGAAGTTAGCTGGGGAGGGGAATTTGTACTTACCCCCTCCTCCGGTTGTCCCAGTGACGGTAGTTGGGGATCTGGACAAGCTGTGGGCGCAGAGACCACGGTCCCATCTGCGCCGTCTGGGAGATTGGTGTCTCCCCTGGTTAGGGTAAACTGTTGCTGGGGGGGAAGGATGACACCTTCTGCCCCCTGTGTTTCCCACTGCCGCTGTGGAGGAAGGCCGACACCTTCAGCTCCCTGGGGTACACACTGCCGCTGGGAAGGAAGGACGACACCTTCAGCTCCCTGGGGTACACACTGCCACTGAGGGGGAAGGACGACACCTTCTGCCCCCTGGGGTTCACACTGCCGCTGGGGAGGAAGGACGGCCCCTTCTGCTCCCTGGGGTACACACTGCCGCTGGGGGGGAAGGACGACACCTTCGGCCCCCTGGGGTACACACTGACGCTGGGGGGGAAGGCCGACACCTTCAGCTCCCTGGGGTACACACTGCCGCTGGGAAGGAAGGACGACACCTTCAGCTCCCTGGGGTACACACTGCCGCTGAGGGGGAAGGACGACACCTTCTGCCCCCTGGGGTTCACACTGCCGCTGGGGGGAAAGGACGACACCTTCTGCCCCCTGGGGTTCACACTGCCGCTGAGGGGGAAGGACGACACCTTCGGCTCCCTGGGGAACACACTGCCGCTGGGGAGGAAGGACGACACCTTCAGCTCCCTGGGGTACACACTGCCGCTGGGGGGGAAGGACGACACATTCAGCCCCCTGGGGTACACACTGCCGCTGAGGGGGAAGGACGACACCTTCTGCCCCCTGGGGTTCACACTGCCGCTGGGGGGAAAGGACGACACCTTCTGCCCCCTGGGGTTCACACTGCCGCTGGGGAGGAAGGACGACACCTTCGGCTCCCTGGGGAACACACTGCCGCTGGGGAGGAAGGACGACACCTTCAGCTCCCTGGGGTACACACTGCCGCTGGGGAGGAAGGACGACACCTTCAGCCCCCTGGGGTACACACTGCTGCTGGGAGGTGGAATTAGTTGGAGTATTCCACGTGGAGCGGTTTCTGTTTCTGAGACAGTCTCTCTGCATGTGACCCTGCTGGTTACACGTGTGGCACCTGATGTACCGTGGGGGGGTTTGGTAGTTCCCACCACCCGGACGCAGTGCTGGGGGGGTTTTAATGGTGGGAGGTGGGTTAGCAGCTCCCCAGATGGACCGCTCCCGTGCCCGCTGCTTTTCCATTATGGATTTGTGGACATCTGTCATTAACCATTCCAAGGTTTTCATGGGAAGCGTATCTGGGAAAAAGGCCAGTCTGCTTTGGAGTTCTCTTCCAAACTCATTCTGTGGGGTAATACGAGGTACTGTAACCATGAGTTCCTTTCTGTCTGCATCCCTGTAGTCCGCGGCCGCCTCCTCCTCCTCATGATGGAACGCTGTCTGAAAACTAGCCGGTTCCATCCTGCTGTAGCCAGGGGCGCTGTACGGATACTAGCGTTGCCCTCAATTTGTACTCCACGGAATGGTGTCTCCTGTAGCTGTCCTTCTGACCGTGGGAACAATCCCGCCACTTGCCAACAAATGTAACGGAGCTGGAACACGCAGTCCAAAATCTCCGCTGGTATACGATAAAATACCCACGAGGCACTACAGTCTCACCATCCCCGACCTCCCATATTGGACGACACACAATTTGGGAGTCAAATGAATACTGACTTTATTTTGTTATTGCAGAACTATATATACATCTCTTTGGCCACAGGCAATACACATGCCCATATTTGGCTACACACAATACACACAAAGAGAACAATAGGGGGGTCACACCTCCCTGGCAACTTTGATACAATCAGACACTGATTCAATTACACCTCTTTGTTCTTATCAGAGAATTAAAACACTTTGGAAAATGCAAGGATCCTTTACAACTTTCTTATCTCTTGAATCTCTGTAATAGGATTATCTATTAGCCTAGGTCTGCAAAAGTCTGGCTAATATTCTGCAGAGCATCAACCAGCATACATATTGTAGGATCATATTTTAACCATAATAATCATAAAACAGGGTAAAACAGTGATGGGTTCCGCTACAGGCTTCACACACACGCCTGTAGGCAGGCAATTGCTATTCAATCTATTACAGTCAAAAATGTGTTGTTTTATTTCACTGAGCACAATATAAGCTGTGAGCCTGACACAGGCAGGCAACTGAAATTAGATTAAAGGAAAAAAGGGTTGTTTTTTTTCAATGTATAGTACACCAACTATGACTGGTGAAACAGAGCAGAATATTAGCCTGTCCTTCAGATGGAAGGCTCTAGAAGGGAGTGTATGCTGCTGATTGGCTGGAATGTGTCTGCTGACTGTGAGGTGCAGGGTCAAAGTTTCCTCAATTATAAAGTATAGGGGGCGAACCGAAAAGCGCACGTGTTCGCCGCCCGCTGCGAACGCGAACATGCCAAAATCACCGCGAATAGTCCGCGGGCGAACTGTTTGCGAAATCTCTAGTTAACATATGTGTGGACAGACTTTGACTCCAAGCCCTTTGGGCTTCACTCTAGAATTGGAGGAGTAGGAGGTGTATGGGGCCCCTGAGTTGGGAGGTCTGACCAGCAGGTGATAATCTGGGAACTCAATCCCCCAACTCCTAACCTATTTGCAGGAAGAAAAAAAAACTGGCACCCTACTGGGGTGCTGTTGTGGGCTCTCCTCCCCTCAGGCCCTGCAGCTCCCCCTTGTAGTGTTGCACTGTGTTGCCCTGTGTTGTACTTAGCTTTAAAGGGCCTCTGGTCCATGCAGGCAGCCAGAAACAAGATGGCGCCCGCTCCAGGGCACAGCGTTTTCTACCCCCACCCGGCCCCTCTGGGCTGATTGCGGGATTCCTGGGGTCCTGTCCTCAGCTCCGGCGTGGGGGTGGGGGGGGGGGTCCTCTAGCCTCCGCCAGTGTTGTCCTCTCCTCTGGTTGCTGTCCGGGGAGGATTGAGGAGGTTGTGGTGTTGCCTGGGCCCCGCCTGTTGGGGCCTGGTGTACCCCCGTTTTTTGGGTATCAGGGTGTTCCTGGTGATGATGTGGGTCCCCTAGGAGCCTTTAGAGCTCTCTGGGCCTCTCTTTCGGGCAGCAGCAGTTCTTACAATAGCGGAGCTCCGGCTCTACACATCTGAGCTCGCGCTGCGCCTGGCCACGCCTCTCTTGACCCTGCTTTTTAAGTGAAAATGTCAAGATTTTGGTATTGATTATATGTGAGGAATGAAAGAGAGGGAATGAACCAGTAGAACCCTAAGAAAACAGACATTATCAACAGTGAGAGATATATGAGATGTGGAAGCTATCATACAGAGCAGGAAGATTAGGAGCTCAGACTTTGACATGTTAAGTTTGCATTGATGGGCATCCAGAAGAATATGTTAGAGAGGCTGTTGGCCACTTGTGCTGGAATAGGATATATCTGGTGCTGAGAGTAAGTTTTGAGTGTCATCTCTATATAGATGATACTGAAATCCAAAATATTTTATTAGGGTACTAAGGGAGATTGTGTAGATGAAAAAAAGGAAGGGGAATTGGACCTAACCCTGAAGTATACCAACAGTCAGAAGGTGAGGTGAAGAAGAGGTGCCGGAGAAGGAGACACTGAATGTTCAATCTTCAAGGTATGATGTGAACCACGAGAGAGCAGTGTCAGAGATGCCAAGAGAGCAGAGAATTTAGATAAGAAGTTGGTGGTCAACTGTGTTGAAGGCAGCAGAAAGATCCAGGAGAATTAGATTAAAGAAATTACCCTTAAACTTGACAGTGAGACAGTCATTAGTGGCTTCTGTGCAAGCTGTCTCTTTGGAGTGTTGGGATTGGAAGCCGGATTGGAAGGAGTCAAGGACAGAGTTGGAGGAAATAAATTGGGTAAAGCAATTGTAAGCAAGTTGTTTAAGCAGTTTTGAAGCCAGGGAAAGTAGAAGGTTTTAAAGCCAGTAGTCAGCTGACGAGGTTGTATATATGTTTGAGGGCAGGGGTAAGTGTGGTAGAGAGGCGACAGATAAATTGTGAAAGATTATATGCTCATGTGGAGAAGTTGTAAGGTAAGAGGATGATAGTAGACTAAAGACCTCATCCTCAGTTACAGACTTCAAGGAGTCCATGATGGAGACCAAGTTTCATGGAAACGTAGTCCCCGTACCTATGTGTAAGCCGTAGGCCCTGAGTGTAAGATCACTGGAATTGCTCATATTAACTGACTGAAGTGGTATCAGAAGCGGACACATAACCTACTTGCGGTCTGCCTGCCTACCAGCAGGGACCCGAGGAGAAGGGTCCTGCCAGACCATCTAGAACCATCTACACTTAACGTTCAGGTAGATTTTGTTAATCAGTCCCCTAATCTAACCATAAGGTGCTCACAGCAGTCTGCCCACCTGTGAATCTGCCTTCTGAGCCATGCAAGCTGCCCTGAACTGTACCCCCATTCTGGCTGCCCCTGACTACCAGCAAAATCTGAGTCTAACGTGATGTAATAAAAGAATGACAGAGATTTTATGCTTCTTGAGTATTCCAAGGAAAATTCTAGGGAAATAAAAAATAAAATCTTTGTTTTTATTGATATTGCCAGTTACATGTAGGGTTTCTGCCGCAGACTCCTTTCCTAATGAACACCTTATGACATTACATATAATAGTTGTCAAACTGCGAATTGACATCACGCTTGCGAGCCTCGTGTTGTGAGGCGAGCCGTTGAAGCACAGAAGTCTTCTGAGCTCGGAGCACTTCAGGCTATTGATTGCTGGATATATTAGTTAGAAATAGGTAAAGTATAAGAAATGTATTAAGTAACTAATTAATTAATTATTATTAAAAAATATATATACAGTATAAGAAAAAAATAAATGCACTAAATGGCATATTTTACACTGCTGTTACTTTATGAATACATTAATGCTTCGCACTTCCTAATACATTTGTTCAGTCCTATTTAATTATTAACGCACATTAATTTAATAAGTATTAATTAGTAATGGAAAATAAAAAGTTATACTTTCCACTACACTCATTTTTTTTTTAACTTTTTACACTGCTCATTCGCTGCCAGCAATAGCACTCTCAAAGCAGTTACATATTTAAATCACTTTTTAATGCTCTGAGACCTGAAAACATTTCCTAATTTACACTGCACTAAAAAAAATGTATATTTAACACAGCACTTATATGTCTGTCTTTGCGATGAGCGCCGAAGATGATCGTTGCAAAGCACAAAAAGGACACGAGGGGAGAGGCTCACAATGAGGACCGAAGGTGCAAGTCGCTAGTAATAATATAATAATAAAAAAAAAAAGGATTGTCACGGTCCCCTTTTTCTCAGAGTGTTGGGCTATTGAGCCACCAAACTTCTTGGCTCCAGCAATGGATTATCTGTATAAACACCTCTATTGTATTTGTAAACTACTTTGTTCCATTGTTTGCCAGATTAAGCTAATCCCATCTGATATGTGCTAGAGACAGCATGATGTTTATCAGAGTTAATCCTATTGATCTCAGGATGTAGTCCTCAGTGGACCCCCTCCGCAAAGAGTTTAACTTTTTAGGTGCTGAGGAGGTCCATGAAGGTTAATATTAGATGCCAGGAAGGATCGATCGATACCCCCTTGCATGGGGTTAATATTTTAGTTGCCATGGGGGCCTGTATATACCCCCATGGTTATGTAGATGAGATGATCGAAGTAGGGGGATGGGTTTTGAGCGGGGGAGGGAATCCCCAGGGATTCTCATTAGTATAGATTTGTTAGGGCTCAGTAATTTACTGAGCACAACCTTTCAAGCAAAACCTAAGCCCTCTAATTTGCTGCAAAGGCTTGGGTTTGCAAGATAAGGCTGTGCTCAGTAAGATTACGGCTGGGGAGCTTTAAATAGACTTGTAAGTAAGGGGAAAAAAAGCTCCCGCAGCTGATTTTATGTTATAACACAGTTTACTCTGCTCAATTTAAATGAGGCTCCATGTTGGTATTAGTAATATTATTGCAATTATATCTAAGGGGAATAATAAATATATTTGCTGATTTGCAGCAGGATGGATTAATCAGGGGATAGGTTGTAATATTATGAGAGGAAGTTGTACTTTATAGAATGACTGGTTAGTACATGAGATAACACTACTGAAGAAATAGGTCATCCCTTAATGGGCAAGGTCATGCCAGCAATCAAAGCTCTAATGATCATCCATATCAGTGGTTCTCAATCTTCTTGGTCTGTAGACCTGCTGATAACCTTTCAGCGCTCATGGGGGGACTGGTGGGTTATTTTATAATGTTCAAGGGGACCAGCTGTTAGTTCCAGAATATTTTTTAACATGGTTCCTCTACACATATCAGACTAAATTTCCATCTAATTTTGCATTTATTTAAGTATAGTACATTACAAATGTAGACAAGATTATATGTAACCTATTTATATCTATAACTAGATGATAGTTTGTAAAACATATTAGGCTATCTTCATATCTGAGGATCAAGAGGTAAGGTCTCAGCACTGGTCCTAGGACAGTCTGTTGCAAACCACTGTTCTGTATTATTTTCTGAAAATCTGTATTGTATTACACCAACATAGTCTTTATATGAAAGTGTGTTGAATTTGATGAAAAACAAATGTTTTCATAAATGTGTTTTCTGAAGTCCAAAGCTTTTTTTTCAAATATTTTTTATTGTAATTAAAACTAAACAAAACAATTTTTTTTTAAATTAAACTAAATACAGATAATGAATAACTATGTTGTAGAAGTACATACATACAGAAATGTCTTTGTTCTTTTATATAATTTTTCATAACATTAAAAAGTGATACAATTCGAGGGGGAGTGTTTAAGAAAATATTCTCTTGTTCCCTTTTTTTTCTTTTTTTTCTTCCTCTTTCTTAATTTCCACTCTTCTTCTTTTCTTCTCTCCTCGTTCTTCAAAGTTATTTAGGTTCTTATGTTATTAATTTATTTATTTTTGTTGATTTTCAATGTCCAAATGTTCCAACAGGATTTCCTTTTTGTTAAAATTTCCGACATGTACATTGTGTGTATATATTGACTTTCCTTATCTCTTATATTGTGGGTTTATCTGATTTCATATTTTTAGTTATGATAATTCTTTATTAGGGGTTGTGTGTCTTTTGACATTTTTATTTGATATAGGTAATTCTAATAATGACTCTTCTGGTTTTCTAGGGATAGGGAATCCTTTAGATTGTAAGTCTGCGAGTTTCAATCCTGCAAGGTGCTTTAGGGAAAGCGCTATGGACACTGGATTCCAAGCTCAAAGACAGGGCCATCCCCTCTTTGCAATGTGTGAATCTTTAACTTGTCATTGCCTGTAACGTAACTTATGTATAGCGCTATGGGATATGTTGGCGCGTTTCAAATAAATCATAATAATAATAATAATAATAATCCTGAATGTTTCTAATAATGAATATGTTTCTTCCCATATGTTTGAGATATTTTTGAAGAATCTTCTTTCATTTGGTTCTTTAAAATTATATTAATTCTATAACAACTTTTGCAATATTCTGTAATGCTGAAGTGCTCCAAAGTGTGCAAAAATCTGAAAGCAAATTAAGTCATGAGGAGTAGAGAACTGAGGACGTGTAAAATGAACATTTGACAGAAATAGGTCAAGATAAGTTGTATGTAACTATTAATAAATATAAGGGTGATTAAATAATTTTTATATCTGTATCTGAAACAACTAGAAAATCAGCAGATTAGATTAGTCAAACATTGACAGTTTTTAGGTGGTGCAGAAGTCACAGACATCACTTGACATGCATTAATCTGTGCTGAACTCAAACTAAAAGTACACATTCAGCATTTTGCCTTTTCATCAAAAATATTTTCTATAACATTGTGAATTTGGAAGCTGAAAAACATGGTTTCCAGGTTTTAGACTCAGTATGAGTAGAAATTCAGAAGTGCAGAATTGCTGTAGATAAAATCCAAAATTTTCAGTCAACAAAGTGGTCAACTTGTCTTTGTCATATTGGAATCATCCTTTATTCTACTGACCATTGTGTTTTGCCTATATTATCGTGAAGCTGCTACAGAAGAAATTACGTTCAGATTGCACCTAATATATTTACACTCAACAGAAATGTAGAATTTTGACAAAATATTACATTTGTATTTTCTCTGCTATATTAATCCCAGAAATCCTATGACACTTTGAAAATTGCAATATCCTTTTAATGGACTATCAATTTTTAAAGTTCACTGTGTTCTTTAAAGGTAAGACTGTAAAAGAACCTTTATACAATATATATGCTTGTCCATGAAAGAGGAGATGGCAGACCTTTATTTAAAGGTAAATAAATATTTTTCTGAATGATTGATCCAGAGCACTCTTGACTTCCTTGTTTCTTAGACAATAGATGATAGGGTTCACAAAAGGAGTTAAAATGCTGTACAACAGAGAGAACAGTTGTTCTATTTCCAGAGAATAACCAGTAGAAGATCCTATATAGTTAAAGTTTGCTGTACCATAGAACACAGTGACAACAATAAGATGGGAAGAGCAAGTAGAGAAAGCCTTCTGTTGCCCTTTCGATGACTTGATTTTCATGATGGTGGAGATGATATTGATGTATGATATGACAATAAAAACAAATGGGGTAAACCCTAGGAAGATACTCACTACGTACAACAAGATTCTGCTAGTCTTGGTAGGATTACAGGCAGCCTGTATCAGTGGTGGCACATCACAATAGAAATGATTGATGTCCTGCTCAGAATTGCAGAATGAGAGGTTGGATGTTAGGACTGTATGGAGAATAGAGTTTAAGAAGCCACTTAACCAGGACACTGCAGCCAGGTTTGCACAGAGTCTGGTATTCATGATCACAGGATACCTCAGTGGGTTACATATTGCTAAAAATCTGTCATATGCCATGACAGCAAGCAGAATACACTCTGCTCCTCCTAAGGAGACAAATAAATACAACTGAACAAAACAATTCTTAAAAGAAATTCTTCTATTTCCTGAAATGCAGTTATATATCATGGCTGGAAGTGTTATGGAAGAGTAGCAGATATCCAAGACTGAGAGGTTACTGAGAAAAAAGTACATTGGCTTGTGCAAATTTGAATTGACTCTAATAATGGTAAAAATGCAAAGGTTTCCCATCAGAATTGTAATGTAAATGCAAAAAAAGAATAATGCAATTAAAAACCAGACTGAAGAGAAATCAAAAAATGTGAAATTCTTTACTATTGTTCGATTTTCTGGTTTTAATATTTCAGTAGCAGACATCTATGGACAAAAAAAAATAAGAATGACAAGTAATTATAGCTAGATATTGTTTCTACAAATGAGTTACTTTCCAATACATTGCTGGCCCTATGTATATGTAATTTGGTTTAACTATCTAACTTATAAACTAAGCAGTGCTTCCTATATATTTTTTTGTGCAACACTGCTGGTCCAATTTGCACATTCACTTATTATTCATTATATTATTGGTTTCTGTTTTCGGAGCTTGTGTCCTAGATCTGGGAAGAGGTTTCAAGTAATATAAAAGCATTATTAGGATTTTTACGAAATGTTGATGTAAATGTTCTTTGATTCTGTGGGTGTTTTATCAATACTTTTAGAGTCTCATCAGATTTTGTCTTACTAGGTTGGTAGTCTAAAACTGATACATGTACTGGGCATTCTAACTCCTATTCCTATTTCCTATTTTATCTTCTGTGGACCTATATCACTCTCCAGTTTACTCTTATGATCTTGTTGTATGTTTTAAAAGCAAATGGAGGTAACTAAAACGGCTTTGTACCATTATAGACAGAAACTTCAAAATAATATAGGAAAGCTGTTTACATTTTTAAGTATTTAAGAACTGACATATGCATCGACATTTTAAATTACTGCTTAAATAGCCACAAAAAGTTGCCTAGATAATGAGGATAGTAAGTTCTAACATGCCGAGGTTATGCTATAATGGCATCACTGGAGAATATTTTTTCCTTATGTCCTGTCTCTGAATCCTTTTCCAAAAAAGTAAGCAATTACTTTATCAACATTGTGGACACTGTATATTACTGAATAAAGACTAATGTCATGTTTTAAGCAGTTTATATTATTTGCAGAAGCAGTACAGAATTATATCTATTCTCTAAGACTACATATTACTATGTACATACTACTACAGCATGTTTCTGCTATTGTGTTAAGTTAATTTATTTATAATTAAAGAGAAAAGTATTAAATACACTCTGTTACTCATTATATTGTATGGTCAATAATAGCACCTCAACATGGTCAATGCCACAAAAATGTATATGTTTAGAAAGCTGCAGTGCTGGTACTCCAGTAGCATGGCCCACACTTTTTTCATACATTGTTTGCAAGAGTGAATAGGCAAATTTATATCTATGCCAACAGTAATGTCATTTAGCTTTTCACCAAGTAAATCAGGAAGCAGCAAGGCTTATCTTAGTAAACAATACATGTTTTTATGAAGACTATTGTGTATTAGAAGACAAAAATGTCAGAAAACAACGATAAAAAGAATCTTCATGAAGCTGCCTACAATAGAAAAAAGTGACATCAGCTATGTGGGTGAAGTCTATTAGAAAATGCAGTAAGACATAAATGAGAAACAACTTTCAAAAGAAAATATGATAAAGCAGTGTAATATTTGGGCATGCTTTATACCTCTCCACAATTTGAAGTGTAATATTTCCAGTATGCCAGAAATGTAAAGTAATTGTACATATTTAATACCTAGATTCAAACAGAACTTACAGGAAATTGGGTTAAAAATCTGAAATTCTATATTGAGATGAGCTCCTGAGGATGACAGTCCTTTGTTATAGTTAATGGAAGCATATATAGAATTGTTTTACAAGCGCAGTGTTTAGGTTACATAGCAAACTTTTACTGCACAAATAAGGCCTAGTTATATATGCTGCTTGTTTGCAAATTCTTGTTACAAAACCTTTATTACAAAGCGTAAAATCAGACGATCTTCGTGCAACAGTTTCAAACAGGTTAAAGTACTTACAGCCTTATTAAATTGCGATTCTGCAAATATAAAAGGGCTCTATTTAAGCACACAGCATATTTTATTTACAGAAGTTTTTAGTTAGTGAAGACCTTGCTTTTGGATAGAAGTTCACTAACTAAAAACTTCTGAAAAAAAATATGCTGTGTGCTTAAATAGAGCCCTTTTAAATTTACTGAATCGCAATTTAATAAGGCTGTAGATACAACATATTTTGCAAAAAAAATAATACTTGGAAATTATCAACTTTATAATTACTTAGAGATTATGGCATGCATAATGATACAGTACCTTTCACTTAAGGTCACTTTTTACATTTTAAATTTAAATTAGTAGCACTGAAAAATAATATGAACATTTTTTTTATTAGATAAGTAGAACAGCTTTCCAGCAGAAGTGGTAGGAACAAACATAGTAAAGGAATTCTGAGGATTAATTAAGCCAAGCTTTTTAGGTACATGATCCTTGCTTCTAAGTTTTAAAATGATAAAAATTATACAAGTACAATTTGAACAATAACATTAAAACATATTTAAACATAACATGGAAATTAGGCTTTAATTTTATGGTACCAATAAAGTGGTCTCTGAATAGATTCCGTAACTATCCATACTAGTAATGCTTTGTCTAAACTTGATTTGAGGAATCAATTAAATACTAGTTTAATCATCAGATTCAGAGCATTTATTATAGCTTTTTAGTCCTATATTTTGTCATGGTGCAAATCTTGGTCACATTAATTTTATAATTGAACCATTTCACATGGGGGTAGATAACATTATTTTAGAAAAATGAATACAAAATCCAAATTATAGTATTAGGGAATTTTATGTAGAAAAACTATATTTATACACCTCTGTGAACTCTGTGTATGAAGTCTGGTGAAATGATTATCTGCATTTATAGATGAAAACGATGCAGTTGCATATATACATTAATACTACAACATTCTCAGCAGTGAGATAAAACCTTTGCAATGTTAATTTATAGAGCTTCTTTTAAAAAGTCAAAGAGAGCTTTTAACAACAACTTTAGTGACTAGGCTACATAGAACATGGCTTCAATAAAACCAGGAACCAGGGAGCCATGATCCTAAAATTTGACTGCTGTTATTATTGTTAGTTATTGTACATATACCTCTATATATAATGCATAGTATGGCTCCTAAAAAAATATTGTCTGTCTCCTAAGTTTCAGATACATTTGTGAACCCCTGCCATAGAATAGTCTTGATATAGATTGCACCTATATTATATATATATATATATATATATATATATATATATATATATATATATATATATATATATATAAAACACAAGGTAATGAAAACATTATGCATATCAAGGGATTTGTATTAGATTCATAAAGTAAATGAATTTCAAAAACCCACATAGCAGTAGTTTGTAAGTTTTTTTTTTTATTAAAATGCACATTTACTTGCTATATTATAGGAGCAATTATTGTATGGTGATTCCATTAAATCAACAAGTTATTGATCTAAACATTGACGGTAGTTAGAAGTACCTGTCTCTTAAAAAGATCTACCAACCTGAGAAGGACCCGTTGACGAATTGTCAGATTATTCTTCTGTTGTTGATGACTCTGAAAAAAATAAAACGTGATGTTTTGCAAAACTTTTGTTTACATATTTTTGTCTATGTTCATGTTAAAAGCAAATGATACACCTTTCTATTACTGCTAACAGATTTTTCTTCTGTTCTTGATTATACTGAAAAACATAAAAAGTGGTATTTTGCACGGCTGTAGTTTACATACGTTTTTAGCTATGTTCACTAACAAAGTGAATTAGTTATCTTTCTATTACTGCTAACTAATAACATATATATTCTATTTCTAAACAGGCAATGTACATATGACCATAGTCTGCCACTATCTAATGAAGGGTTGCCTTGTTGCCAGAGTATTTAAGCTGGAAGAACGGGCCACTGGGATCATGTTTTTCCCATAACAGAATTTACTTAATTGAACCATAGATGCAAATAAACCATACATTAGTTCTAAACTCCTATCACATTATGGCTATTGCAATTTGCAGAACTCATTGATATATTTTCTGATGTGAATAAATAATTAGTAAAATGTTTTTAAAAATTTTTTTTTCCAAAGAGACAGTAAAAGATATCCCTGATATGAATGTTTTAGACAATTGAGCTTGAAAGTTAGGCATTTTAAGCATACCTTATCTGAGAATAAGATCCCTTTCTGTCAATTTCTTTATTGAAGGCTATTAATTAACTCTCAGAGTAAAAAATAAAATCAAAGGATGTATATATTTTTTACTTTCTAAAACATTTGCCGATTAACAAGACCAGTTCATTAAATATAATACTGTAAGTAATGGATTACTGTGTCCCTTCTAAGATGTAGATTTTTTTATTCATGTCTCCTATTTCAACAAGAAAAATCTTTGGGCATACATAATAGATTTTTGTTTTTTATCTACTGTCAAATCTATGTTTCAAATCTAATTTCTCTATATCCTCTCTCCCTCAAACACCAATCATCCTTCTCTTACAGAAGCTATTTTAATTGCAACTGGCTTCTCCATTCCCCTCTCTCCATCCCTATCCTTGACTTATATCACTTTACTTAGCCACAGAAATAACCTACATCTGATTAGTTAGAAAAACCTGTGTGCATTGTGGCCTATTGTACCAAATCAGCAATAATATTCTTCTAATTTTCATTTTTCTACCTTAACCCACCTGCACTATAACTTAATTTACTATTTTTATTGTTTTACTGTTCTCTAATTCTGTACTCTGCCTAATTGTACTCCTTTTCACAATTTTGTACTGAATTTGTAATTTTGAATTCTGACTAATTATGAACTATGTATTGTTTTTGCAATTTTGGAAAGTAAATAAATAAATAAATAATACATTTTTCATTCAATGTTATGCAAAGGGAACTGGACAATCCTTTTAAAAATACATTTAAAACTCAACATAACTTTAAAGTTCTCATATTAAAATGTAAGATTAATATTGAAAATTATGAAAGAAAATATTAAGTAACGTCAACTGCTGGATTTTGCATATATATTATGTAAATATATATTTCTATAATCTTTTCATATTGAAAGATAAATGCTAGATAAAATTATTCAAGTCCAAACAGTTTGTATGTGAATACTAAATGTAATTTGCATGAATCGTTAACTAAAACATAAGATTTTACGAGGAATATTCTTGAATATTAATAATAATCAGCACATATTTCAACAAATAAATTGCTCAGGATTAGAATTGAACACTAACAAATGTAAAATTGTTTAATATGAACTTTTCACTGATATTATTGTTTAATCATTTATAGCGTTATTATATAGGTCAACTTTGGGTGTCTGTTTTAAATTAATATGTGTATTAAAGGAGAAAGAAAAACCTAGCTTTAAAACTAATTTAATTTTTTCATTATAGAATATGTTCATGTGTACCACTGAATTACTCAGCAAAGCTTTCGCAATGAAACAGTTCAGAATTCATATTGATTTCTTATTAATCATGAACTCAAAAAATGTCTTAAGAAAACAGCCATTTGTAAATCACTACTAAGCTATCTACATTAGCTACATTAGACATGTAAATCTAACCTCAGAGAAATGCCATTCAAGTGTTGAAAATGTATCCTAAGCCCCGAGTGCCTGTTTCATAACTATTTTATAAATCACTATTACAAAACTCCCGTAACAAGATCTAATCTCTCTCTTACTTTTACTCAGAAGTCTCTCCAAGTGCCGGAAACTAAGCCCCATAAAGGCACTAAAATGACTAGAAGAAGCCTGGATGCCTCCAATCCAACACTATCAAGAGCCTAACAGCTTTTTTTCTGTCTGGTTTGGGGCTTGATTACTAAAATCTGACATGATTAAGGGGTTAATACAACTACCTTCTATGAGCCTTGGGTTTCCCTGGAACCCCCCAAACCTTCTACCCCTATGAGCTTGGGTATCCCCAAAATACCCCTCATTAACCACTACCCCTATGATCTCAGTATTCCCCCAGATTCCCCCATGTGTGGAACTTAATGGCACTAAATATTAACTAGTTACCATGAAGGTCACTATCTATAGTAGTCTAAAGTAGAACCATTGGGGTCCCTATGGATCCCAATGGCCCCTAACATTAACCCTTCTACCATGGGTTCCTTATGGACTCCCATGGTATAAATAAAATAACCTCATTAGCATTGGGTTCCTCAAGGATCCCTCCTGTACCCTTCACACCCCCACAGGGACCCTAACCCCCATGGGGGTTTATGTGTTTGTTCCACTCAGTCGTATCCGACTCTCCATGACCTCATAAACCGCAACACACCAGGCACATCTTTATGTCCATCATCATGCTTATCCACTTGGTATTCATGGCAGAGATACTGGAGTGGGTTGCTAGTTCTTTCTCCAGTGGGCCACAGTATGTACAGCTCCTGGTATTCATAGGTGGTCTCCCATCCAAGTACTGACCAAACCCAATCCTGCATGGCTTCAAGGTTGGTGTGACCTCTTTGTTCCCTGACTGGAATCAAACCCAGATTGCAGCGGTGAAAGCACCAAATCCACTGGACCAGTGATGATCCTGGACACCCTGGTCCTCACTCTTTAGCTCTGGAAAAGTGGGCACTTTCCATGTTGATTAACAAATCCCTCCTTTTGGAAATGTGTCTCTACCTAAAAAAAACCTTTGCATTCTGATTGGTTAGACTTTTAACCAAGTACAAATGAGTTGAGAGTAATTCAAATACTCGATTCTGATTGGCTGAAATATGATTGAAACATATTTCAGCTACTCAGTATCAACCAAAATAATATATAAGGCGAAGTCGTGGTCAGAAAAAGTTAGTCGGCACGGGGGCTCCTGGGAGGAGATTACATTTTTTTTACAGAGTGCCTGGTAATTTAGGTGGAGGCTCATTTCCGTGGGTCGAAGATGAGGACCAAGTATTTTAATCAATCAAGAAGAGGACGGATTCTTCAATCAACATGGTCCCCACCTATCCAGGGCTGACGATCACTCAGTATCGTCACTGGAGGGCATCAAGAGGATCAGCAAAATATATTCCCCCATTACAGGTGAAGCTTTTTTATTTTATGTAGTTTTTCTCATGTTTTTAGTGTTTGAGGTCATGAGGGTCCTTATGGACCCCGACGGGGTAAGGTCCATGGGGTCCAATATGGACTCTTGTGGTGGTATACGGGGTAACTCTAGGTGCAATGGGATTCCATAAACTAATACCATGGGGGTCCTTATGGTTCTGGAGGGACCCTAATGGCATATAAGTTAGTATTAGATTTAGGCCTAATGGCCCCCAGTTATTGAGGGACTACATGGTAGTGGGTATCAAGGAAGGCTCCCTGGGATACACAGCTCATGGGGAGTTCCTAGTCATAGGCAAAGGAATCATAAACAATCTACATTAGCTTCTATTATTATTTCCCCCCTTCCCTGTCATTGATAATGCTTTAAATAGATAGATGGATGGATAGATAGATAGATAGGGAAATGGAAGCATGTTAGGGCTTGTGTATTTTTCACATTAGTGGGTACTATTCCCTTCCATTGCTATGGAGATTACTGAGATTTAGACTTGGAGACTCCTGTCAGCAGGCTGCTAGCACATGTTAGAGCTAGAGTAAATTTGCTTTTCAAAACTCACTCCCTATGAGTCAGCCTTACAAGAGTTCTTAGGAGAGCCATGAAATGGAAGTCTAAGTTGATCAAATCATATACATCAGTTCAGAAGACTGATTTTTTCCATTACAAAACTGAACTTTAACTACACTTATTCACCTAAAAACAGTGGGGGGTTTTGTGAAATAAATCTCCCAATCTTGTGTTATTATAGAAGGTTTATGAAGCAACTTAAAAATTAACTCCATAGATATCTTTTATTTTGTTCCAGAGATCAAGCCAGTCTCTACTAGCAGTGAAATCTTCTTCCTCCTCTAAATTCCCTCTGGAAAATAAGAACTTTCTCTTACAGGATAGGGCACGTGATGGGTATGCCCTTAACTCTTTGCTGTGTGAACCGTAGGAACAAAGCTTCACTCGATTTTTCATATTCAAATTTCTTTATATTCTTCGGTCAGATAATAGAAACTCAAGTGTACAAAAAGTAGTAGCTGCTTTTTTTTTTCCTATAAAGATGATAATCATGTGTATTTAAAAAAAAAGAGGAAGAGGAGGCGGAGCTAGCGTCTGGAGCAGAAGGACGCGTTTGGGTAGAGCTCCTGCTCCAGTTCTACTTAGGAGGCTCAAAAAGGGCCAAAAAGTCTGACCAGGGCAGGCCACAACCCCCCACAAGACCGGGGGGGAGTGTAAGAGGCACCCCCGAACCCCCCGAGGCGCACCTCGAAAGCCCGCCGGTGTAGACAGCGCGGCCGCGCTCCGGCAGGGCACAAAAGAGCTGAGGCCCAACCAGGGCTCCTCTACCGGAGGCTTCAACGACCCGTGGACCGGGGGTACCGTCCGGACCCCGCTAGGTCCGGCATCACGGGCTACGCAGCCGGAATCAGGAGGGACCTCCGAACCGGGAGGCGGCCATCTTGCCGGCGCACGAGGCTGGAGCACATCGGGAGGCCCAGACAGGGTGAGTGCCCCAAGAGAGGGCCACGGGCTCCCCGGGGGGCAATCCCAGGCGACTGGACAGGTCAGAGAGACCTGAGAGGGCTGTGGGCCCCAGATAAGGCAGCAGGAGAGAGGGGGGAAGAGCCCGCGAAACCGGAGGCCGCCATTTTGCAATCTGGGCCTAGTGGAGGGGCCTTGGCCAGCCCTGTATCTCCCTTCAGCATCCCACATTGCTAAGAAGCGAAATACCAAGAGCCACTGAGGCTGCTGAACTAGGGACAGGCTGCTCAAGAAAGGATCTGCCCTACAAGCCTGACACAGCGTGACCCTCTCCTTGTCCCAGCACATGTAAGTGACTCTGCATTTCTTTATTAAGCACAATACTGGTGCACAGCTATCTTTAGTGCTCCTTCACATACAGACTGCCTCTGGTAGCACATATTTGACCAGAATAACAGTGAGAAGTCTTTTGCGCCAATTTATCTTGCAGTGGCACAGACCACTATTTGCTGATATCCACGTACATACACCTGGAAAGACACAGCATCAAGAGTGAAAGTAGCCTGGGGACGCAGACCCCCACCTCATTTGTGCGGCATCAGTTACCCAGTATATATTGGCCATTGGCGCAAGGTTGTCATAGCGCGAGGCTTTGGGGCAATTCTGAAGTGACAGTGACACCTAGTAGTTGAAAAGTTCAAGACGCCTGGCAGGGGAGGGCCGAAGAAAATGGGCACACACGCTTCATATAGAAGGTATGTGCGGAAGGGATCCTGGAGCTAGAGGCAATGGGGAGGCGACAAGCAGAGTAAGCTAAAATAATGAGAATCTATTCATGAGCGACAAGGAATACCCCAGTACCCTAGCCTGAACAGCCGCAGTGCACATAATAGTCACAGAACCCATGCCAGGGGGGGTGTCCTAGCAACCCACACAAGTTAAAATAGCCAACACCAGGGAGACCCACTATAACCAAGACGAACACTCGGTGACCTGTGGGCCTGGAGCAGAGGCAGGACCGATGATGAAGAAAGGGAAGAAAAGCATAACCTCCAGGGGCATATCCGATCATTTCCTAGTAGCAACCACACCGAAAAACAAAGCAGGGGAGAGCTCCCCAGAACGGTCGGAGATGTCGTAAGCAGAGGGAGATCGGCCCAATACAATCACAGATGTGGACTTCTCGGTGTCGGCAATAGCCAAATTCAAAGTGTTGCTGAAAACCCAGCTGGCGTTGTCCCTAAAAGAGGTGAGAGATGAGATCTGTGCGGTGGGACAGAGAACCCATGAGCTGGAATGAACAACTGACCAAATCATATCCGCTCAGGAGGAAGACAAGCTGGAGATACCTGCCAATACATCCCGCATTGAGGCTCTGGAAAACAAGATAGAGGATCTAGAGAATAGATCCCGAAGACACAACGTCCGCCTGAGAGGCGTCCCGACAAAAGTGGGAGACATCATGGCATACCTTGAAGCAGTATTCTTTACCATCATTCCCGGCCATCAAAAGGAGGAACTGCTGATAGAAAGGGCCCATAGGGCTCTGGGTGGCCCTAGCAACCCAGAAAAACCAAAGGAAATTGTTGTGCGCTTTGTGAGACAAAGTTCCAGAGACTTGCTAATGGCTAGGGCAAGAAGGTTGCCCAAGATAGTACCGGACGGTTCTTCTTTACAACTGTTTGCAGATCTTGCCCCAGCAACCTTAGCTAAAAGGAGAGAGATGAAACCAGCTCTGGAAATCTTAACTGCGAACAAAATCCAGTATCGATGGGGATTTCCATTTAGCATCCAATTCGAATAGAGGGAGCAATCACATAGAGCTTATTCCCTGGCAAGCCTTCAAAAAAAGTTGGTGCATTTACAGCTGGTACCAGAAGGTACTAACCTGTTGGGTCAGCTACCCAAACCCAGAGAGAGGCCATCCAGAGAATGGTCCGAAGCCTCCGTCAAGAAAAAACAAAGACACAACAACAGATTGGAGCAACGAGATCAGGGCAGTGGTACCGAGGAAGTGGAGCCACCACGTAATGTTATATGGGACTGATAATCTATTTAGTAGTAGCAAGGACTAAGGGCCGTACATATGGTCAATAATGTAGAGTCTCACTTTACTGTTTAGGATGAGTCAGAGTATTGGTCGGGTGGAAACTGGGGTTCTGCTTAGCAACAAAGCGTATCAAGAACTAGGTTCGAAGTTAGGATAAACTAAGCGGAAGCTTATATTGCTTGTTTGCCACCCAAGTTTATTGGGGGAAGTTTTTTAGTAGATAAAACTGAGTAGCATAGTTGTCTACTATCAGGAAGTTCCTCACACTAGGGATCTTTAGTGGGTTAAGGGAACTCCACTCCCTAGGCACGCAAGGTGCAAGATGGTTAGTTATGTGAGGAGGGGGGAGGGGGGGGGACAGGGCCCAAAAAGGTTACGTTTTTCAAGTTCTGTTGTTAATGTTTTTTTGCTGTATTTCTCTTGCTCAGGCTGGTAAAGAAACGGATGCACTGGCAACTCGCCGGCTCTCACGGACCTCTCCCGTGGAATCCAAATTGTCTGACTCCACAAATGGTGAGTCGCTACTGACAATAGTAACACACGACTATAATACCTATGGTTGAGTCAGAATACGTCTGCATCACACATAACGTTAGAGGATTTAACACCCCCTCCACAAGAAGCAAAGCGTTCCAATTGTACAAACCTCATAACCCGGCGGTAATATTTATCCAAGAAATGCACTTTAAACGACGCCAGGTCCCGTCCTTTATGGACAAAAACTTCCCCATATTTCACACTACATGTAGTAATTCTAAGAGGGAAGGGGTAGCGATTTTGTTACACAAAAATTTCCCGTTCATATTAGACAAAAAAATAGTAGATAAGCAGGGATATTACCTGTTTCTGACAGGGATCGTCCTAGACCTCCCGGTTACCTTAGCTACCATATATGCCCCTACTAACTCTCCACACAAACATTTAATCAGAGCGTTGAGACATCTAGCGGAAGTGAGGGAGGGTAAGATCATCCTGGGGGGAGACTTCAATCTGACGCTAGACGTGAAGAACAGGTAAAGACTTAGGAGACAAATTCTCTAAAAAACTGAAAATAATTCAATTACTGTTAGGGGAACTAGGAGTAGTGGATCTGTGGAGGGAAAGTCATCTAGGGACTAGAGAATTCACCTTCTACTCATATCCCCACAAAGTATACTCCAGAATAGATTACATACTAACGGACTCAGTACTTTTAAAGGAGGCTAGGGGGGTGGAAATAGTACCCTGTGCTTGGTCGGACCACAGCCTGGTTAAGGCGACCATAAATCTAGGTCCCACAACTAAGCCTCCGTACAAATGGAGACTGAATGAAAGAGTAATGAGGATTCCGTTAGTAAAGGATAGAATAGCCCAAGAATTAGAATTCTTCTTTGAGTCAAATGAAACACCGGAGATGGGGATTGGCTGGGTCTGGGTGGCGCATAAGGCATACATCTGGGGCATGTGTATAAAGGAAGCGGCCAAGTTTAGGAAGGAACAGAAAGCTCTAGAACAGAAACTTACGGAAGAGTTAGGCATCCTAGAAAAGGGTAACCAACAAAACCCTAACAAGCAGACTAGGCGGGAAATTGAAAGAGTGAGAGTAGAATTGGATAAGATTTACTCAGAAAGGGCGGAAAAATTGCTTAGGAGAACCCATCATAAATTCTTCCTCCAAGCAAATAAACCTGATAGGATGCTGGCGAGAAAGTTAAGATCAAAACATATGCAATCAAGAATTATTTGTATAAAAGTAGGGGGCAGTATAAGAACGGCTAACCCTACTAGGATACAGGAAATGTTTTTCCACTTTTATCAGAACCTTTACTCGGCGGCCGGTAAGGAAACAGAAGGTAGCATAAGATCATGGCTAGACAGGTATGATTTACCAAGATTGGAGGAAGCTGAGGTAGAAGCGCTAAACACCAAAATGTCACCCGAAGAAGTTAGGAAAGGAATACAAGTATTGAAGAGTGGTTAGGCCCCGGGTCCAGATGGGTTCTCTAACATGTATTATAAGATCTTCAAGGATCAGTTGGCACCCAGATTAACCAAGTTGTATAACCATATCCTAGAGGGGCAGTCAGTTCCCCCTGAAATTAATCTGGCTGAAATAACTCTTTTTCCTAAGGAAGGGAAGGACAACACGGAGGTTAAGAACTACAGGCCCATTTCATTGCTGAACAGGGATATTAAACGCTTGGCTAAGATTATGGCAGACAGAGTCTCAAAATTTCTTCCACGTATTATCCACAAAGACCAGGTAGGGTTTGTCCCTCATAGACAAGCTAGAGATAACATTAGAAAAGTAATTAATTTAATCCACCATGCCAAAAATAACAAGATCCCGGCATGCCTCCTGGCGTTAGACATTGAGAAGGCCTTTGATTCTTTGGAGTGGCCATACCTTAGGGAGGTATTAAAGAAATTTGGTTTTACAGGAGGATTCCTAAATTTAATTGATACATATTATAGAAATCCGGAAGCGCATCTGAAGCTCCCGGGCACACGGAATCAGGCCATCAAAATAGGAAGGGGTACGAGACAGGGGTGCCCTCTGTCCCCCTTACTCTTTGCCATCGCAATAGAACCATTAGCACAGGCAATCAGGATGAACTCAGGGATCAAGGGTCTGGCAATAGGGCAACAACACTTTAAAATTAACCTGTTTGCAGACGATATGTTGTGCACAATAACAGAACCTGAACATTCCATTACAACTTTGATGGACACCCTCTCAGAGTTTGGTCGAAAATCAGGGCTTCTCATTAACGTCGAGAAAACAGAAGCATTGGCTATAAATCTGGATTCTCACACAAAAGAATTAATATCAGACAAGTTCAAATTCCAATGGGCCAAGGAATACATTCATTATCTAGGGATAAAAATCACGCCGCATACAGATTCCTTATATAGGTCTAACTATCCCCTGCTTTATAAAAGACTTAGTGAAGATATGCATAAATGGTCTAGCTACCCTATTTCATGGCTGGGAAGGATTAACTCCTTTAAGATGACAATTCTACCGAAGCTATTGTATTTGTTTAGGACCCTGCCAATCCCCGTCAATCAGGCAGACTTGAAAGGGTTTCAGAGGAAAGTGTCTCAATTTACATGGAAGGGCAAACCCCCCAGAATCAAATAGGAGATAATGTACAAGCACAAGGATAGGGGTGGACTATCATTTCCAGACCTGAAGAAATACTATATTCAATTATCGTTTATTCCCTTAATTCATTCGGGGGTTCACCAACCGTTATGGAAAACCCTAGAAGACCAGTGGCTAAACCCTTACACCTGGGACACCCTGGTCTGGTTGGATGGGGTGCCGGAGAGTGTGGGAAAGATTAAACACCCGGTTATTGCCAATACGTTACAAGGATGGAAATGGGCCCTGAAACACACAAACCTCTTTAGACATCCATCCCCGATGCTCTCGGTTTTTGGGCACCCACAGTCTCCAACAGGGATCAGCACAGAGGCAAAATGGTGGTGGAAATCTAGGGGGTTAGATAGGCTAGGAGCTTGGCTAGGAACGGACATCCCAATAACTTACGAATACTTGAGAGATCATCATAATATCCCTATTGATCAACATTTTAATTTCTGCAAAATCAGACATTTGGTAAATACTATAGGAAGAATGCAAGGTTCCCCTAAAAAAACATGGCTTTCGGGAATCTGTCAAAAAGTTCCCCTGACTAAAGGAATCATAGGGGGTATCTACGAAATTTATAATACACCTACAGAAGGGGTAAGGGATAAATACATAGAGGAATGGGAGAGGGACATAGGAGAACACTGGGAAACAGAGAAATGGGAGAAAACTTGGAAAAATATTTTTAAAGGTTCACTAAACCACACTTCTAGAAACTGCCATTAATGTCCTTCACAGAACGTTCCTAACCCCGGTGAGAATGGCGAAATGGAACAAATCAGGGGGGATATATTGTACAAGGGGCTGTCGGACTCCTGGCTCTTTCATACACATGTGGTGGGTATGCCCTAAGGTAGCACAGATTTGGACAGCCGTGACAGATCTTGCGGTTGACATTCTCAAAACCCCAGGAGGGGGCTCGATAGAATCATGTTTATTGGGAATCCCAGACCCACGGCTATCCCCAACACAAAATAGGCTACTACAATTCATGTACATGGCAACCAAGTCACATATCGCTAAACATTGGAAAACGGATACACTGGAGCTTCAGGCTATAAAAAACAAAATAAACTATCTAGCAGTAAACGAGCACCTGACACATGTGGTGGGTATGCCCTAAGGTAGCACAGATTTGGACAGCCGTGACAGATCTTGCGGTTGACATTCTCAAAACCCCAGGAGGGGGCTCGATAGAATCATGTTTATTGGGAATCCCAGACCCACGGCTATCCCCAACACAAAATAGGCTACTACAATTCATGTACATGGCAACCAAGTCACATATCGCTAAACATTGGAAAACGGATACACTGGAGCTTCAGGCTATAAAAAACAAAATAAACTATCTAGCAGTAAACGAGCACCTGACACATATTTTAGCAGATTCGGTCCAGAAATACAGAGACATATGGGAGCCATGGTTAGCATATGTGGGCTAGCAAGGGGGGAACACAGGTGGGTAAGGTGACAAATAGAAAAAAAAAAAAAAAAGGGAAAGACTAGGTGGAGGAGGAAACGTGAGAGGCGCTGGAGAGACCGGCGAGGAGCCATGAAGTACAGAAAGGTAAAACAAATAGAAATTATAATACTTTTTTTTATTCTATGAGAAAATACAGGTGACACTACAGTTTTGAGTTTTGTTCCAGTTTAGGTGTGAAAGAATGAATAAAGGATATGGGGGATTGATATGTTGAGTTATGTTTTTGGGATCAAGAATAGACACCTTGTACCTAGGAAGGACATTTTCAAGGGAAGAAAGAAGGGAAGGGCCATAGGCTTAGAAAACCAGGCTTAAACCCGAGTATGAGTAAAATAAAGACAAAAATCCCTATTAGAGAATGATTTTTTTTTTATTTTTAGGAATTCACATATGGTTAGTTTAGTTGGTGTGGGTAGGATTTATTTAAGTTTATTGCTATACGCTATACGGAATGTCGCAGGCAGGGTAAATACAAAGAACACTATAAGGGGCATATGGGGACTAAGGTTCATATTGCTAAATGTAATAGGCCCCATTAAGCCTAGCCTGCGAGCTATGGATTACTGAGTCGATATGTGAAAAGTCACAGAGAAAAAAAGTTATACCCAATTATGGTTAGTGTTTTATTACCAGAAAACGGAAAAGGAGGGGGGAGAGGTCACGTTGATTGCTGAGTCAGACTACGTATGTTTATAAAAATGATTGTAGAAGGTTAATTCCTGACCTGTGAGTCATGGCTTACTGATATAATGTTGTTTAATGTTTGAAGTGACCAATAAAACTATTGATGATAAAAATTTACTCCATAAAATATTATAAAAATTAAGGATGTTTCTTTCATGGAAAGTGATCACCATGGTCATTGGTGTTACCCAGATATCAACAAATATACAATAGTTTGGAGATATTAAGATAGAAATAGTATATCAAGGATTTCATCTTAATAATTCATGATCATGATTAGCAAATATCTGTGCTACTTTTCTCATTTCTCCCAAAGGCAAGCATTTCAAATGTACAAGCACATCTTCTACTTATAGTTAAATATTTAAATAAGTATTTGGTAAGTAGATATCTATGAATTGGTTTATGATCTATAGAGAGAGACATCCTTTATCAAATTGGGGATGTCAATAAGAATACATATATATATATATATATATATATATATATATATATATATATATATATATATATATATATATGGTCCAATGCTATTGCATGGCCAAAAGAATCATAATAAAAGGGGACATACAAATATGGTCACTTTTCCATATTCAAGCATATTGTAATAAAACGGAAAATGGGACTTTGAAACAGATTAAGAGTCCTAAGGTTTATTATCTCTTTAACTATAGAAAAAAATATATTGTCTTGTTTGTTTTTGTAATCTTAAACATAAATGAAAAATTGTTAGAGAATTGAGAAATGGTATGTTAGAACATACTCAAAATAGTATTCATAATAATCAGGAGAGTTGTGTGACTAGACATTTTCTACAATTTCATAACTGTGATACAAGGTATTTAAAATATTTTTTGTGCAAATTAAACAAGGCTCTCTCTCCAGCAGTGAGATATAGACAAATGTTTTTTGCAAACGGAGTCCAAATGGATATAATCCAAACACAGATAACACCTAATGGGCTAAATTAAGAAATACAGTTTAATATGTTCTGGTAGTGTGTAGATTCATATAAAATCCCCCCGGATGAGGGAAATCATTAACCATTTATCTGAGAGGGATGAATAAGGATGTTTGATCTTTAAGTGTTGTAAAGCTCTCATTGGACATTAATTAATGTATATAAAGTATATAGAGCAGGTGTGCCAAATATGATACAGTTTATGCAAATGGGGAGACAAAACGCATAAAGTTGTAGATGCTTTAATCCTCTTTTGTGTCATATGGAGATGGTGCTTCCAATTCTTTAATTGGTGCAATGTTTGAAAATTTTGATTGCGCAATGCATATGTAAAGTCTCCAGTGGGCTGTTACTTACATGAGACAGGAAGACCACATATCATTGAGAATTGGTTATCCAGAAGCTTTTGAGGTGCAAAAACACAACTAAATGTTGGCAACATTAATGCTTCACCTCATTAATATATTAGTATAGTAAAAACAATGCATTGGAGGTCAATTCAAATACTGCATAATAAAAAATATAATATTCTAAAGAAAACATCAGGACCTTAGTATGGACATCTTAGAGGAAAGAAGGGATAGGGGTGACATGGAAAAAGGTTTAGGAATGAAGTGTATTTTAGGAAAAGAGGAATATAAGGACAAAGGTGCATCATTTGAGGCTTTGAAAGTAGTAGTTTAAGCGATAATGTTCAGAAAATTTGTTTTACAGAAACGGTGATAGATAAATGGAAGAACCTACAGTGATGTAAGAGACAAATATAGTGAAAGAATCATGCTTAAGATGTACATATGTTTATCATGCGAAGTAATTAAACTTAAAAACTACTGTAGTTCAATAAAAAGGGTACTTGTTTGTGAATTATGTAACAAACTAACATTAGCAACTGTGTATGCTATGGGGGGGATCTACATTTTTGAACTCTGTTTGCAAACAGAAATCAATTATGTGTGTGTTGCATTACTTTGTGGCAGCTGGGTCATGCATAAGTGTTTTTTTTATATATCATTTGAGGAACGGGTTGGGGAGGAGGAAACAGGGAGAGGCCAAGAAGCTTTTGTTAATTAAATAATACTTCTATATGATTGAAATTTACTCTAGACCCCTTCCCTCTTAAACTTACAGAGGTAGTTTACAAGAATGTAATTGTCCATTTCACACACATACTGTAACTTGCACCAATGTATCATGAATGCCTTCAGGATCCAGCAGAGGCATATTTTTCTTTTATTAAAAACTATCTTCATAACATTTTACCCTGTTTAGTTATGTTAATCAGACTCATGTGTCTAAGCATATTTTTAGGAAGGCAAAATTACCTGAATAGATGTAAATATTGGTAATTATCTGGCATGAAAATGTATTTTCTGTGTTACTTTACTAATTGCAGGTGACCATGTGTCATGAACTATGCGGAAAAATCTGCCAAAACATGGAGATATAAAACTGACTGAACTTAAGTCTGCCATATTCGCATACAAATTAAAGAAACAACCAATTTAGTGTTTTTTTTCCTCAGAGAAGCACATTCTGCTATACTGAATGCTTTATATACAGTCTCATATGGCACATTTTACAGGTTGCATTATTGGCTGGACATTATTATTTATTTATTTTTTTTCCTTAGAAGAATCTGAAGATTTAGAGGACCCTCTTTGTGAAGTGGGAGTTGCTATTATTTAGAAAAGGGGTGACATGATAATTAGATTAAAAATAAGATACATTGAGGAAGGTAATTGTAACTCTGGATAATGTTTGTGAAACATTACACAACATGAATTATATAGCTTTTAAGAGGTGAGTTTTTAGGGGATGCTTGAGGGTTTGTGAAGCTAGGGGAACTCTTTTTGGCAAAGAGTTTAATAATAAATACAACACAGTAAGGAAAGCAAGAAAACAATAAAGCTACAGAAATTGACAGCTCTATTAGCTCAAGGCCTAATTTTATTATTATTATCCTTTAGTTGTAACGTTAGGTACAGGTATAAACAATTTCCCCACAATGAAAATAATGGAAGACCCTGTTATTGAGGTTTCAATCAGATATACACTGTGCTTTCCCTAAAGCACCTCACAAGATTGAAAACTTGCAAACTTACATTCTAAAGGTACTGGAGTGATATATACATAGTGAATGAAGAGAATAAAGAGGGTAGGCTTTTTTTGAATAGATGCGTTCTTAAAGAGATTTTGAAGGATTTGAGGCAGGAAGATAATCTGGTGGAGCGAGGTAAGGAGTTCCAAAGAATAGGGGCAGCATGAGAAAAATCTTGAAGGCGGGAGTGAGAGGAGGTGATGAGAGAGGAGGAAAGAAGAAGGTCATTAGCAGAGCAAAGAGGGCGGGTGGGAGTGTATTTTGGGATGAGAGCAGAGATGTAAGAGGGTGCACTAATGTGGAGGGCTTTATATGTTAGGGTCATGTATTATAATTTTATTCTAGAGGCTATGGGAAGCCAGTGGGGTGCCTGACAGAGAGGAGCTGCAGACACTGATCATTTAGTATGGTAGATGAGTCTAGCGGATGTATTCAAAATGGATTGGAGTGAAGACAGACGGGTGATAGGAAGGCCAGCAAGTGGAGAGTTGCAGTAATCGAGGCAATATATGATGAGAGAGTGAATAAGAATTTTAGTTGTGTCTTGTATAAGGTAGTGACATATTTTGGAAATGTTTTTTAGGTGAAAGTGACAAGATTTTGTGAGTGATTAAATGTGAGGAATGAAAGAGAGGGAAGGGTCCAGTAGGACCCCAAGATAACGGGCTTGGGAGGTGAGAGTGATGATGACATTGTCAACAGTGAGAGATAAGTGAGTGTGAGCTGAGGAAGAGGGTGGAAAGATAAGTAGCTCTGTCTTAGACATGTTGAGTTTGAGTTGACGGGCAGGCATCCCTGAGGATATGCTCAAGAGGCAATTGGCAACATGAGCTATCAGAGAGGGGGATATTTCGGGTGCAGATGTAGATTTGGGTGTCATCAGCATATAGATGATACTGAAATCGAATTCTAATTCTCTTTCTAATGAACACACATATTGGCACTGTCCCATATGTGCAACTAAAATGACCACATGGTGGTTGTTTATATTAAACCTGTTACAAGAGTCTCAAATATATGGTTCTGATGAAAAATCATTTTTTTCTATACAAACATTAAATACTGACATTTTCTGATTAGTTCTAATTTATTTCATATATTTCACTAAAATGTTTATATGTTGTATAGAACAGATTAAGGCCACTTCCTTCCATTCAAGGATAATATTATTCAGTCTGACCTGTCTTCTACCACCCTATTAGTCTATAATTTCACAATGTATGATCATCAATATATTAATCCTCTAGCTAATATTTGTCACAAAAATATGATGCCTAATAAACTGAAGGTAAACAATCATCTGCTAGACAGAACAGTTACAAATAATGTTAAGAACCACGTATATTAGCACTCAAATATTAGAAAGAAAGGTATATTAGGATATCTCTATTAATTATTAAATATTATAATTAATTATTTTTATGTGCCCTATTTGTAACTCTCCTGGTTTCTATTTATGCTCAGAAATCCTTAGAGATTATAAGCAACATATCCCAATACTTGTGAATATGAGTATAGTTTATTTAAGGGTTCCATAGTGGTCCAGTGGTTAGAATTTGGTGCTTTCATCGCTGCGACCTGGGTTTGATTCCAGTCAGGGAACCAAGAGGTCACACTACCCTGACGCCATGCAAGATTCTGCCTTGTCAGTACTTGGATAAGAGACCACCTGGGAATACCAGGCAGCACTGCTTTGGGGGCAGCAAAAATGCCCATACCAGCAGCCCACCATGCATGGTAATCCTGCCCATTCTCCCAGGCTCACTCCTCCTTCCCGATCCAACGCTCTCTCCTCTGAGGAGTCAGAAGGGGGAGGAGCCACAGGATCCAGCAGAGGTGAGAGGCAGGGAAGAGACCAATGGTGGGAGGCAGAGGAAGAGAGAGAAGGGAGAGAAAGAATGGAGAGGGGAGAAGGGAGAGAAAGGTTAGATAGAGAGAAGTTAGAGAGTGATGGGGTGAGAAGGGAGACAGGAGTGTAAGGGGGAGAGAGACGGAGAAGGGAGAGAGAGGAAGGGATTGAGAAAGAGGGAAGTGAGAGAGAGAGAGAGAAGGGGAGTGAGAGATGGCGAAGGGAGAGAGAATGGAGAGAGAGGGGAAGAGAGAGGTAGAGGGGCAGAATAGAGAAAGCTGGGGAGAGAGGCAGAAGGGAGAGAGGGAAAATTGAGAGGGAAGAGAGGCAAAAGGGAGAGAGAGAGAGGAGGAAAAGGGAGTAGAATGAAGGGAGAAATGAGGGAGCAAAATGGATAGGAAGATAGATAAAGAAGGGAGAAGGGAGAGAGGCGGAGAGGGAGAGAATCGAGAGAGAGAAAGAAGGAAGAGGGAGGATAGAGAAGGAAGAGGGAGAGAGAGAATGAAGAAGGGAGAGAATAGAGAGAGGAAAATAGGAATATAGAAGGGAGTGAGATAGAGATAGAAGGGTTGAGTGAGAGAGAGTAAGAGCGAGCAAGGGAGAGGGAGAGAAGGGGGGGATAAAGAAGTTGGAGAGAGAAAAATGGATAGGGAGAGAGAATGGAGAGGGAGGAAGATAGAAGGGGGACAGAGGGAGAGAGAAGGGTGGAGTGAGAGAGGGAGAGGAAGGAGAGAGAAGGGAAGGAAATGTCAGAACTTTTACTACGAATAAAATCCAATCTTATATGGATATTATAATATAATATATGATATTCCTATCTTATTCTTTATTTATATCCAATGTATTAATATTTTTTATGCTCTTTATAAACATAAGGATATTCCTTCCTAAGTTCTCATACAGATATAGACTTGGGGCCTCATTAAATTAGCCCTTGTAGTTCCCTCGGTCCTTGCAAAATACATTTTTTTGCTGTTTGCGATGACCGATTCCTCAATACGTCCCTCGCATGCTTGCGAGATGACACCGAAAAACGGCTGAGGATAGGCTCCGAGAGAGCTACGTAGTAACACGCAGCCATAAATCTATGAGGTGAACCTTGCACCTCGGAAGAATCCCTACAGGCACAAAAACGTGCCAGCAAGTGCTTCTAAAGCCTCTACGTGCTGCCTCGGAGCAGCCCAACACAGCCATCTGATGCTCCCCCCTCCTCCCTAAACACATCCCCATGCTGCAGGGGTATAGAGACCCCTGCAGCCTCCCCACATTAACCCCTTGCAGCGGGGGTCCCCGATAGGCATCGATCAAGCCCCCGCTGCATTAACATTTTTTAAATTTCCCGCTGCGGGTCCTTAAAAGGCCCGCGGCACGCTATTAACCATTCCCGGCCGCTGAGGTACTGCAAGTACCCCCACGGCACCTAACATTAACCCCCTCAATGCTGGAGGTCCCCATCAGGACCCCCAAAGACTCCTCAATATTAACCCCTTGCTGCAAGGGTCCATAGGGACCTCAGCAGCCTTCCCACATTAACCCCTTGCAGCGGGGGGTCCCTGATCGGCATAGATCAGGCCCCTGCTGCATTTAAAAATTTAAAATTTCCTGCCACGGATCCTTAAAGAGCCCCCAGCCGCCCCAAAGTGTCCTGACACTAACCACTTGCTGCGGGGGTCCCCGATCGGCCCCGATCATGACCCCGCTGCATTTACAAATTCAAATTTCCCGCCTCGCGGATCCTTAAAGGATTGTAAAGGTCCTGCAAGGACCTGTTATAAAAAATATTAACCCCTGCCGCGGGGGTTACTATAATTAACCCATCACACATGGGGCTCTTAACAGAGCCCCATGAGCACTTTTATAAACCCTATAACCCATGGGGCTCTATACAGAGCCCCATGAGCACTTAAATTAACCCTATAACTCATGGGGCTCTATACAGAGCCCCATGAGCCATTAATCAACCCTGTCACTTATGGGGGTCAATACAGAGCCCCATGAGCCCTTAATTAACCCTGTCACTCATGGGGGTCAATACAGACCCCCATAAGTTCTTAATTAACCTTATTACTTATGGGGGTCAATACAGACCCCATGAGCCCGTAACCCTGTCAATCATAGGGGGTCAATACAGACCCCCATAAGCCCTTAATTAACCCTATAACCTATGGGGCTCTATACAGAGCCACATGAGCACTTATATTAACCCTATAACTCATGGGGCTCTATACAGAGCACCGTGAGCCCTTGATTAACCCTGTCACTCATGGGGGTCAATACAGACCCCCATAAGCCCTTAATTAACCCTATAGCTCATGTGGCTCTATACAGAGGCCCATGAGACTATAATAACCACCCCCACCCAGTCCAATAGCAATCTATATAGACCCCTATAGGACACTATTAACCCCTAGGTTAACCCTTCACGTGCCATGAGGGTCCTCCAGGACCCTCAAGACAAAGTCTAAGCCCTACACTACAGTATTAATCCTAACTATACCCCATTAACCCATACTAAACCCTATCTAACCCCAATTGGGCTTATTTAAACCTATCTGGACCTAATAACCCTAACTGGGCCTATTTAACCCCATCTAGCCCTATTTAATCCCATCACTTATGAGGGTCTATACAGACCCCCATAGGCCTCCATCTAACCCCATCCCTTATGGGTGTCTATACAGGCCCCCGTAAGCCTCTAGTTAACCCAATCAGTCCCATAATCAGTCTCATGACACTAAGTACAAACACTACACTACACTATTCCCCCCAAATAAGCCACTAAATCTAAACTAACCCCCTCTACCCTATCCTATTAACCCCTACCTACCTAACATAACCTACCTAACCCCCTATTGAACCCCGCACCCTACTAATTTCACAAAATAAAACAACCTAAGGTGCATAAAATAAAAAAAATCCAAGGTTCACAAAATAAAAAAACCTAAGGTACATAGAATAAAAAAAACTAAAGTACACAAAACAAATAAGGACATTACAACCCCCGCTCACTACAACATTTTTAAAAAATATCACAAATCCCCCTGCCACTACATAAATGTAAAAAATAATTACACACCTGCAAAGGAAAAGGCATACACAAATATCAATTACATTACAGTAATAAATACATTATAAATATACACCTAACTACAATACATTTCCCCCTATCTAGACATCACCCCCTATCTATACCTAACCCCCTATCTATACCTAACCCCCTATCTATACTTAACCCCCAATCTAAACATCACCCCCTATCTATACAATACCCCCTAAATCTAAGCTTAAAAAGAATAAATAAAACCACCTACCTTTGCAGATGTCCCTTCTGATCGCACCCCCTAGGAAAAAAAGAAACCTCAGATTATTCAAATATTAAACATTACATAGAATAAATAAATAGTAGAAATATAGTATTAAACATTCCTTTCCAGCATGTCCCTGTCCATCTTCTTCTGTTCTCCAGCTCGGCCCCTGGAAAAAAGATACATAACATTAGTATAACACATACTTCAAACACAACATATAAATAAAATATAAACATTAGGGGCCTCATTAAATTCTCCCTCGTAGTTCTCTCAGTCCTCGCAAAAGGCAGTTTTTGTGCTGTTTGCGAGGACCGAATCTCTCGCAGCCTGCTGTGCGAGATAACTATGAAAAATGAGAATAAGCCCTGAGCGAGCTACGGAGTCACACGCATCTCGGAAGAATCCCTACGGGCACAAAAAGTACTAGCAAGGGATCCTAAAGCCTCTACGTGCAGCCTCGGAGCAGCCCGAGACAGCCGTGTGTTGCTCCTCCTGCTCCCTATACACATCCCCATGCAGCAGGGGTCTCTATCAGGACCCCTGCAGCACCCCCACATTAACCCCTTACAGCGGGGGTCCCCGATCGGCACCGATCAGGCCCCCGCTGCATTTAAAAATGTTAAATTACCAGTTGCGGCTCCTTAAAAGGCCGCGGCACACTATTAACAATCCCGGACGCAGCAAAAAAAATAACCCCCCTCTATGCTGGGGGTCCCCGTCGGGACCTCCGAAGTATCCCCACATTATCCCCTTGCTGCGGGGGTCCATAGGGACCCCGCCAGCCCCCCCACATTAACCTCTTGCAGCGGGGGTCCCTGATCGGCACCGATTGTGACCCAGCTGCATTTCAATTTTTTTATTTCCCGCTTTGCTGGTCCTTAAAGGACCGTAAAGGTCCTGAAAGAACTCGCATTAAAAAATATTAACTCCAGGCAACTAAAATTAACCCCATAACCCATGGGGGTCAATACAGACCCCCATAAGCACTTAATTAACCCTATAACTCATGGGAGTCGATACAGACCCCCATGAGCCAATAATTAACCCTATGATTCATGGGGGTCAATACAGACCCCCGAAAGCACTTAATTAACCCTATAATTCATGGGGGTCAATACAGACCCGTATAAGCACTTAATTAACCCTATACTTCATGGGAAACAATACAGGCACTTAATTAACCCCATAACTCATGGGGGTCAATACAGACCCCCATAAGCACTTAATTAACCCTGTCACTTGGGGGTCAATACAGACCCCCATAAGCACATAATAAACCCCATAACTCATGCGGGTCAATACAGACCCCCAAAAGCACTTAATTAACCCTGTCACTCATGGGGGTCAATACAGACCCCCATAAGGCCTACATTAAGCCCATCACTGATGGGGGTCCATACAGACCCCCAAAAGCCAATAATTAACCCCGTCACTCATGGTGGTCAATACAGACCCCCATAAGCACTTAATTAACCCTATAATTCATGGGGGTCAATACAGACCCCCATGAGCACTTAATTAACCCCATAACTCATGGGGGTCAATACAGACCCCCATAAGCACTTAATTAACTCCATAACTCATGGGGGTCAATACAAACCCCCATAAGGCCTTACTTATTCCTGTCACTCATGGCGGTCAATACAGACCCCCATAAGGCCTTACTTAATCCTGTCACTCATGGGGGTCAATACAGACCCACATAAGCCAATAATTAACCCTATAATTCATGGGGGTCAATACAGACCCCCATCACCCCTAATTAACCCCATAACTCATGGGGGTCAATACAGACCCCCTTAAGCACTTAATTAACCCCATAACTCATGGGGGTCAATACAAACCCCCATAAGCACTGAATTAACCCTGTCACTCATGGGGGTCAATACAGACCCCCATAAGGCCTTATTTAACCCCCATAACTCATGGGGTGAATACAGACCCCCATAAGCACTTGATTAACACTGTCACTCATGGGGGTCAATACAGACCCCCATAATCACTTAATTAACCCTGTCACTCATGGGGGTCAATACAGACACCCATAAGGCCTAAATTAAGCCCATCGCTGATGGGGGTCAATACAGACCCCCAAAAGCCAATAATTAACCCCGTCACTCATGGGGGTCAATACAGACCCTCATAAGCACATAATTAACCCTATAATTCATGGGGGTCAATACATACCCCCATAAGCACTTAATTAACCCCATAACTCATGGGGGTCAATACAGACCCCCATAAGGCCTTACTTAATCCTGTCACTCATGGGGGTCAATACAGACCCCCATAAGCCAATAATTAACCCTATAATTCATGTGGGTCAATACAGAACCCCATAAGCACTTAATTAACCCTACAATTCGTGGTGGTCAATACAGACCCCCATAAGCACTTAATTAACCCTATAATTTGTGGGGGTCAATACAGACCCCCATAAGCACTTAATTAACCCTATAATTCATGGGAAACAATACAGACCCCCATAGGCACTTAATTAACCCCATAAATCATGGGAGTCAATATAGACCCCCTTAAGCACATAATTAAGCCCATAACTCATGGGGTCAAGACAGACCCCCATAAGCACTTGATTAACACTGTCACTCATGGGGGTCAATACAGACCCCCTTAAGCACTTAATTAACCCCCATAACTCATGGGGGTCAGAACAGACCCCCATAAGCACTTAATTAACCCTGTCACTCATGGGGGTCAATACAGTCCCCCATAAGGCCTAAATTAAGCCCATCACTGATGGGGGTCAATACAGACCCCCAGAATCCAATAATTAACCCCGTCACTCATGGGGTTCAATACAGACCCCATAAGCACTTAATTAACCCTGTCACTCATGGGGGTCAATACAGACCCCCATAAGGCCTAAATTAAGCCCATCACTGATGGGGTCAATACAGACCCCCAAAAGCCATTAATTAGCCCCGTCACTCATGGGGGTCAATACAGACCCTCATAAGCACTTAATTAACCCTATAATTCATGGGGGTCAATACAGACCCCCATAAGCACTTAATTAACCCCATAACTCATGGGGGTCAATACAGTCCCCCATAAGCACTTAATTAACCCCATAACTCATGGTGGTCAATACAGACTGCCATAAGGCCTTACTTAATCCTGTCACTCATGGGGGTCAATACAGACCCCCATAAGGCCTCACTTAATCCTGTCACTCATGGGGGTCAATACAGACCCCCATAAGCCAAAAATTAACCCTATAATTCATGTGGGCCAATACAGACCACCATAAGCACTTAATTAACCCTATAATTCGTGGTGGTCAATACAGACCCCCATAAGCACTTAATTAACCCTATAATTTGTGGGGGTCAATACAGACCCCCATAAGCACTTAATTAACCCTATAATTCATGGGAAACAATACAGACCCCCATAGGCACTTAATTAACCCCATAAATCATGGGGGTCAATATAGACCCCCTAAGCACATAATTAAGCCCATAACTCATGGGGTCAATACAGACCCCCATAAGGCCTTATTTAACCCCATAACTCATGGGGTCACTACAGACCCCCATAAGCACTTAATTAACACTGTCACTCATGGGGGTCAATACAGTCCCCCATAAGGCCCAAATTAAGCCCATCACTGATGGGAGTCAATACAGACCCCCAAAATCCAATAATTAACCCGTCACTCATGGGGGTCAATACAGACCCCCATAAGCACTAAATTAACCCTATAATTCATGGGGATCAATACAGACCCCCATAAGCACTTAATTAACCCTATAATTCATGGGGGTCAGTACAGACACCCATAAGCACTTAATTAACCCCATAACTTATGGGGGTCAATGCAGACCCCCTTAAGCACTTAATTAACCCCATAACTCATGGGGGTCAATACAGACCCCCATAAGCACGTAATTAACCCTGTCACTCATGGGGGTCAATACAGACCCCCATAAGGCCTTAATTAACCGCATAACTCATGGGGGTCAATACAGACCCCCATAAGCACTTAATTAACCCTGCCACTCATGGTGGTCAATACAGACCCCCATAAGCACTTAATTTACCCTGTCACTCATGGGGTTCAATACAGACCCCCATAAGGCCTAAATTAACCCCATAAGTCATGGGGGTCAATGCAGACCCCCATAAGCACTTAATTAACCCTGCCACTCATGGTGGTCAATACAGACCCCCATAAGCACTTAATTTACCCTGTCACTCATGGGGTTCAATACAGACCCCCATAAGGCCTAAATTAACCCCATAACTCATGGGGGTCAATACAGACCCCCATAAGCACTTAATTAACCCCATAACTCATGGGGGTCAATACAGACCCCCAAAAGGCCTTACTTAATCCTGTCACTCATGGGGGTCAATACAGACCCCCATAAGGCCTTACTTAATCCTGTCACTCATGGGGGTCAATACAGACCCCCATAAGCCAATAATTAACCCTATAATTCATGGGGGTCAATACAGACCCCCATAATGCCTTAATAACCCTATAATTCATGGGGGTCAATACAGACCCCCATAAGCACTTAATTAACCCCATAACTCATGGGGTTCAATACAGACCCCATAAGCCAATAATTAACCCCATAACTCATGGGGGACAATACAGACCCCCATAAGCTTCTATTTAACCCCATCAGTCCTATAAGGGTATATTATGACCCTTATGGGGCTGTTAAAACCCTAACATTAACCACATAAGTGCCATGACGGTCCACAAGGACCATCATGACACTAACTACAAACACTACACTACAACCCCCAATAAACCATTAAATCTAAACTAACCCCCCTCTACACTAATCTATTAACACTTACACTACCTACCTACACTACCTACCCCCTAATAAACCTCCCCACCACTCTAATTACAAAAAATAAAAAAAACTACCTTACAAAGAATAAAAAAAAACTACCTTACAGAAAATAAAAAACCTAAGTCACACAAAAATAAAAAAAACCTACATTACAGAAAATAAAAAAAACCTAAGTCACCAAAAATAAAAAAAACTACATTACAAAAAATAAAAAAATACATTACAAGCCCCCCCACTACAGAAAAAAAAATTACACACCTGAAAAGGAAAGACAGACATACACAATACAATACATACATCAACAGCCAATGAGAATGCGCAGATGTCTTCACCCAATCACCCTGTGGTGGTGTATCCCATTGTTACATAGTTACATAGTTACATAGTCACATCATCATAGTATTTAAGGTTGCAAAAAGACTTTCAGTCCATCAAGTTCAACCTTTTAAGATCTCCTCTGATCTGCAATATGCGGATTAACTATTAATTCATTAGTTGTATATAAAAAAATAAAATAATAATAATCAATTCCCTCCTGATCCCAGACACCGGCGACCGTACTTCTCCCTGCATCAATACTGACTCTCTAATTATCCATGATAACCCTGAATTCCCTTTTTAATTAGAATTAAATCCAGTCCCCTTTTAAATCCGCTGTCACCACCTCCTCTGGTAGAGAATTCCACAGATTAACCACCCTTACTGTGAAGAACCCTTTTCTTTCTTTAAGGTGGAATCTTTTTACTTCTAACCTCAATGGATGTCCTCTTGTCAGTTGAAAACCTCTTGGCACAAAAAGCTCCCTTGACAAATCTTTATACTGACCCTGGATGTATTTATATAAAGTAATCATATCTCCTCTTAGACACCTTTTTTCTAGAGAAAATAAGCTTAATTTGGTTAGTCTTTCTTCATAACTTAGCCCCTCCATTCCCTTTATTAGTTTTGTTGCCCTCCTCTGTACCTTTTGCAGCTCTAAAATGTCCTTTTGATGAAGTGGTGCCCAAAATTGTACTCCAAATTCCAAATGAGGGCATACTAGAGATTTGTATAGTGGCAGAATTATATTTGCTTTCCTTGCTTCTATGCCCTTCTTAATACATGCTAATATTTTATTTGCCTCTGTAGCTGTTGCTTGGCTTTGAGCACTGTTACCTAGGTGGTTGTCCACAAGCACTCCCAAATCCCTTTCAATATCCGATACACCTAGATTTGCTACATTAAGATTATAAATTGCATGGCTATTTTTCCTTCCCAGATGCATAACTTTACATTTATTCGTATTAAATCTCATCTGCCATTTAGATGCCCATTCCTCAATTTTATGTAAATTCCTTTGGAGGGAAAGCACATCACTATCTGATTTAATTACCTTGCACAACTTTGTGTCATCAGCGAAAATGGAGACACCACACTCCAATCCTACCTCTAAGTCATTAATAAATATGTTAAAAAGGAGAGGACCTAATACTGAACCCTGAGGAACCCCACTTACCACATTAGTCCAATCTGAGTATGTTCCATTTACAACAACCCCTTGCTTCCTGTCTTTTAGCCAGCTCTCAATCCATGAGCAGATATTTACTGCAACTCCTGTATCTCGTTTGCACAATAGTCTCCCATGTGGCACTGTATCAAAAGCCTTTGCAAAATCCAAAAAGACTACATCCACTGAGTTGCCATGATCCAGGTTCCTACTAACCTCCTCATAGAAACTAATTAGATTTGTTTGACATGACCTATCCCTCATAAATCCATGTTGACTCCTACTTATAATCCTGTTCAAATAGACATATTCTTGTATATTATCCTTTATTAACCCTTCTAAAAGCTTCCCCACTACAGAAGTGAGGCTCACTGGTCTATAATTCCCCGGATTTGCTCTTGCGCCCTTTTTAAATATAGGTATCACATCAGCTTTTCTCCAGTCATCTGGTAGAGACCCTGTGCTGAGTGAATCTTGAAAAATTAAATATAATGGTTTGGCTATTACAGAACCTAGTTCCCTTTGTACCCTAGCATGTATTCCATCAGGACCCGGGGCTTTATTAACATTTATTTTTTCCAACCTCTTTTGGATTACTTCCTGTGATAACCAATTATTTGGCAAAGGTAGTGTAGCCCCATTATGTCGCAGTGTCCCAACCACTGGTACCTCCCTTGTGTATACTGAAGAAAATAACCTATTTAGCTCATCTGCCTTTTCCTGGTCACTAATTATCAGATGGCCTGTGTCACATTGTAATGTTCCTATAGCTTCCTTCCTCGCCTTCTTCCCATTAATATACTTAAAAAATATTTTAGGGTTAGACTTACTCTCTTTTGCAATTCATTTTTCATTTTCTATTTTAGCCAGTCTAATCGCACTTTTGCAAGCCTTATTGATTTCCTTGTATTCCTGTAATGCAGTCTCTGTCCCCTCTTGTTTGCATAATTTAAATGCCTGTTTTTTACTCCGTATCTTGATCTTTAAATCATTGGTAAGCCACATTGGATGGGATTTACTCCTTTTACTTTTATTCCCACACGGTATATGCCGATGTGTATGCATATTTAGTAAGGATTTAAATGTTGTCCACTTGTGGTCAGTGTTTTTACCTGCCAGTTCTCTGTCACAGTCTATACTTTGTATTGCTGCCCTTAGACCATTAAAATCTGCCCTTTTAAAATTAAGAGTTTTTGTTGGCCCCTTAAAATGTAGTTTTTTTTATTCAATCTCAAACGAGACTGTGTTGTGATCACTGTTTCCCAAAGGTTGCCCTATTCCAACATTAGATACTATATCAATATTATTTGTGATGAGTAAATCTAAGATAGCTTCCTTTCTAGTACGCTCTTGTACAACCTGGGCCAGATAATGATCCCTGAGTGTACTCAAGAACCTGCTCCCCTTAGATGAACTGCTGGTCTCATTTATCCAGTTTATTTCAGGGTAATTAAAATCTCCCATTATTAGAACTTGACCATGCCTAGCTGCATTTTCAATCTGTAACAATAATTGTATTTCCTCACTTTCAGCTGTATTTGGGGGTTTATAGCATACTCCTACTAATATTCCACCATAAATATCTTCTCTGACTATAGGCTTAAATTCAGGCTTAACATACAGACAAATCCCTCCTTCTCGTTTATCATTGCCTCTATCTTTCCTAAATAGGTTATAACCATCTAGATTAACAGTCCAGTCATGAGATACATCCCACCACGTTTCAGTAGTGATTGGCTGAAGGCATCTCCATCCTGATTGGCTCACACATTGACGACTTCTGATTGGCTGAAATTAATAGACAGCTTTTTCAGCCAATCAGAAGCCGCCATTGCCAATTTCCTTCCGGAAAAGGCTCCGGGAGGCTCATTAGCATCGGGGGGGTCTGCGAGTGCAGTATTTTTTTAGAGCGCAGATAGTTCCAGGGCCCAGCCGGGGCTGAAGAGGAGGAGGCCGGGGACATCGCGGGGAGGTAAGTTGAATGTATATTTATATGTTTACGACGGGACATGCTGGAAAAGTGAGTAGAATATTTAGAATGTGTATAATGTTTATTTATTTTATGTTAATGTTTTGCACTATTTTTTTGTCTTGTTTTACCCCTAGGTTAGTGATCTGAAGGGACATCTTAAAGGTAAGTGGTCTTAATTATTTTATTTTAGCTTATAATTAGGGTCTGTGTATGTAGTTAGGATTTTAATTATTTTATTTTAGCTTAGAATTAGGGATTCTGTATGTAGTTAGGATTTATTGTATATAAGATAGATAGGGGGATGTATTTGATATAGTTAGGATTTATTGTATAATAAATAGATTGTATGTTAGCTAGATAAGGGGTATTTTATTTGTATTGTATGTAATGTATTGTATGTAATGTAATGTATTGTATGTAATGTATTGTATGTATATATTGTATTGTGTATGTCTGTCTTTCCTTTTCAGGTGTGTAATTTTTTTTTTCTGTAGTGGGGGGAGGGGGTTTGTAATGTATTTTTTTATTTTCTGTAATGCAGTTTTTTTTTTTTTGGTGACTTAGTTTTTTTTATTTTCTGTAAGGTAGGTTTTTTTATTTTTTGTAATTAGAGTGGTGGGGAGGTTTATTAGGGGGTAAGTAGTGTAGGTAGGTAGTGTAAGTGTTAATAGATTAGTGTAGAGGGGGGTTAATTTAGATTTAATGGTTTATTGGGGGTTATAGTGTAGTGTTTGTAGTTAGTGTCCTGATGGTCCTTGTGGACCGTCATGGCACTTATGTGGTTAATGTTAGGGTTTTAACAGCCCCATAAGGGTCATAATATACCCTTATGGGACTGATGGGGTTAAATAGAGGCTTATGGGGGTCTGTATTGGCCCTCATGAGTGACAGGGTTAATTAAGGGCGTAGGGGGGTCTGTATTGACCCCCATGAGTTATGGGGTTAATTATTGGCTTATGGGGCTCTGTATTGACTCCCATGAGTGACAGGTTTAATTAAGGCCTTATGGGGGTCTGTATTGACCCCCATGAGTGACAGGGTTAATTAAGTGCTTATGGGGGTCTCTATTGACCCCCATGAGTTATGCGGTTAATTAAGTGCTTATGGGGGTCTGTATTGACCCCATGAGTTATAGGGTTAATTATTGGCTTATGGGGATCTGTATTGACCCCCATGAGTTATGGGGTTAATTTTAGTTGCCTGGGGTTAATATTTTTTAGTGCGAGTCCTTTCAGGACCTTTACGGTCCTTTAAGGACCCGCGAGGTGGGAAATTTAAAATTTGAAATGCAGCAGGGTCACGATTGGTCCCTATGGACCCCTGCAGCAAGGGGTTAATGTGGGGACACTTCGGGGTATCGATGGGGACCCCCAGCATAAAGAGGGGTTAATTTTAGGTGCCGCGGCCGGGATTAGTAATAGTGTGCCGCATGCCCTTTAAGGAGCCGCGGCAGGAAATTTAAATTTTTTAAATGCAGCGGGGGCCTGATCTATGCAGATCGGGGACCCCCAGCTGCAAGGGGTTAATGTGGCGACACTTCGGGGGTCTCGATGGGGACCCCCAGCATAGAGTGGGGTTCATTTTGCTAATAGTGTGCAGGGAATTTCAAACGTTTAAATGCAGCGGGGGCCTGATCGGTGACGGTGTATTATTGTGTCATCTCTTATATACGTATCATATACAATATTTTGAAAATCCGTTCAGCTGCAGGCAGGAGAAAAGCCTTTTTTAACTTGTTCTTCTCATCTTATGGTTGTCACCATATTTTATGTGACAGGTAATTTTAATTATATTGGTCCAACACCTGGAGATTCTTTTGATATTGAGAGATTGTCTTCTGTTTTATATAGTATCTTGACACCTTTGTTTAATCCTGTAATCTACTGCTTTAGAAACAAAGATGTAAAGAGAGCCATAAGGAAAGCTTTTCTTGTGAAACATGTTTCTTTAAAAGTTTAATATTGTTGTTGTTGTGTCATGTTCGACTCTGGCCATGCCTATCCATAAGGTTTTTTTTGGCAAAGTTATTGGAATGGGTTGCCAGTTCCTTCTGCAGTGGATCGAGATTTGTTTGACCTCTCTGCTATGACCTGCCCATCTTGGGTGGCCCTACATGGTATAGCTCACAGCTTCTTTGTGTTTAATATTATATCAGTGTATTATAGCACATATTTACTCATAGCATGTTCACTCTTTTGAATGATATAACTACAAATATATTTAATAACATTTAATATATGTCCCAACTACATCTACCATCAGAACTGAGCAGTGATTTCTGCAGGGACTCAACCTTTGTCACTGAGCCTCATACCATCCACACAGCAGATTCACTCTTTATCTGTCATTTTCCCAGTTGCATCTACCATCAGGTCCGAGCAGTCACTTCTGCAGGGGTTCGGCCAATGTCAATGGGCCTCATACCATCCACTCAGCAAATTCACTCTCCAACTGTCATTTTCCCATTTCCATTTACCTTTTCTTTTGCGCCTAGACCTAAAGCTGCGCATGCCACCACAAGCCCTTGTTTCTTTATTTTATTTACTTCTCCTTTTGTTCCACTTATCCCTTTAGATTGTATGGTGCTTTGAAAAAAAGAACCATGCATGTAACATTTTAAATTCAAAGACATGGCCCTCTACTTTTTGACATGTGTTTAATATTGTATTTTTTTCTTCTTTGTACTTTACCTGTGTATAGCGCAACAGAATATGTTGGCATGTTACAAAAAAATTGTATTAATAATAATAATAATAATAATAATAATAACATGGGCGCTGGTCTCATTTGGCCATTGTAAAACAAAATAACTGAATCCTTAGTAACATTAAGACACGTGCTTGATAATAATTTTAAATATATAATAAATCATTGTTATTCAGATGCACAGGACATCTCACCTGTTGTGTTCTGCCAGAAGACTCAGTATGGGGATATTAGCTGACATCAATAGTATGTATAAGACTTTGAAAATAAAGTGACTTTGTAGCAATACTTAATAAAAGTTATTTTTTTATTAAATATTTTAAGGATATTTTGTGCCTATTCAGAATATTATACTCTTAGTTGATTGCTCTTTTAAATCTAACTCTATGCAGCCTCTAGATACCTTAAACTGGTTATACAAAAAATAAACAATGACCTAGTATTCAACAGCACAAATGTCATTTTGTTTTCAACACACACAATGCTTTATGTTCAACTAGAAATAATATCAAGATATGTCAGTAATTATTGTGTATAGATGTCAACAAATAATTTGCTATAGTACCTACCTACATCTTCAATAATAACATACATATTGGTAGAAATAAGTAACATGTACAGCCGAGCATTGGACAAGCCTCAATTAATAATATTATGATCTTGAGTCAAATTTGTATAGTTACAAGACTTCCTATCCTGAGAAACTCTGACCAAAATATAGCCTAGGGTAATATACAATATACTCCTACGTGCAGGAATTGATCCTCATAGTGCTATATACTACCAATGCCAGTTCTCAGAATAACAACATCTGAGTAGGTTAGAATAACTATGTCACACCTATATTTTCATTGCGTTGACTGTTCTGTTATAGTTTCAATTTTATCTTGTTTTATTTGACTGTGGTTTGACTGTGATTTATCATGCAAAAAACAAGGTTTGAACGTTCGCTATGGAGGGTTCATTAAAGGCATATCCAAGTTTCATGGATCAAAGGCATATTAAAGTGAGGTGGGTTATGAAGCCCTTTTTGCATTAAAATAAAAATGTGCTGGGGGTGATGTTTACACCCTCAGCAGCTGCTGCAGTAGCTGCTGTAAGCTGCCATGACGGGTACACCAATCTCTCATGTGTACCTTCGCACACAGAGCATGTGCGTGCTGATTGAATTTTCAGGCACTGGGAAGCAAGGAGTTAACAGCCTGCTAGGGCGCGGGATCAGATCAGTGCAGGAACAAGCCTCCAGCACACGGAGGAGCCAGGGAGAGAGCTGATCTGCTCACAGGCGGCCCATCCTAGGTGCAGCACACCTCAACCCAGAGTGAGTGTGTGACAGGGTGTGTGTTTGACAGAGTAAGTGTGTGTGACAGGATGAATGTCTGTGTGACAGGATGAATGTCTGTGAGTGTAAGTGTGTTTGTGTGACAGGGTGAGTGTCTGTTACTGTGTCTGTGTGAGTGAGTGAGTGAGAGTGTTTGTGAGTGTGTCTGCATGAGTGAGTGAGATTGTGTCTGTGTTAGTGAGAGTGTATGTGAGTGTATCAGTGTGAGTGAAAGTGTATGTGAGTATGAGTGAGAGTGTGTCTGTGTTAATGAGAGTGTATGAAAGTGTGTCTGTGTGAGTGAGTGTGTCTGTGTGAGTGAGGGTGTCTGTGTGAGTGTGTGAGTGAGAGTGTGTCTGTGTGAGTGAGTGTGAGTGAGAGTGTGTCTGTGTGCGTGAGTGTCTGTGTGAGTGAGAGTGTCTGTGAGTGTGTCTATGTGAGAGTGTTAATGTCTGTGAGTGTGTGAGTGAGAGTGTGTCTGTGTGAGTGAGAGTGTGTCTGTGTGAGTGAGAGTGTGTCCATGTGAGTGAGAGTGTGAGTGAGAGTGTCTGTGTGAGTGAGAGTGTCTGTGAGTGTGTCTGTGTTAGTGTGTCTATGTGAGAGTGTGAATGTCTGTGAGTGTGTGAGTGAGTGAGAGTGTCTGTGTGTGTGAGTGAAAGTGTTAGTGAGAGAGTCTGTGTGAGTGAGAGTGTCTGTGAGTGTGTGATTGAGTGAGTGTCTGTGAGTGAGAGTGTGTCCATGTGAGTGTGAGTGTGAGTGTCTGTGTGAGTGAGAGTGTCTGTGTGAGTGAGAGTGTGAGTAAGTGAGAGTGTGTGTGTGTGAGTGAGTGAGAGTGTATGTGAGAGTGTGTCTGTGAGTGAGAGTGTCTGTGACAGTGTGGGTGAGAGTGTGCCTGTGTCAGTAAGTGAGAGTGTCTGTGAATGTGTCTATGTGAGAGTGTGCGTGAGAGTGTCTGTGAGTGTGCGTGAGAGTGTCTGTGAGTGTGAGTGAGAGTGTCTGTGAGTGTGCGAATGAGAGTGTGAGAGTGTGAGTGTCTGTGTGAGTGAGTGTGTCTGTGAGTGTGTCTGTGTGAGAGTGTGAGTGTGTCTGTGAGAGTGTCTGTGTGAGTAAGAGTGTGTCTGTGGGAGTGAGAGTGTGAGTGAGAGTGTAGGAGAGTGTGTCTGTGTGAGAGTGTGAGTGAGAATGTCTGTGAGTGTGTCTGTGTGAGTGTGTGAGTGAAAGTGTGTCTCTGTGAGTGAGAGTGTGAGTAAGTGAGAGTGTCTGTGAGTGAGTGAGAGTGTCAGTGAGAGTGTCTGTGTGAGTGAGTGAGAGTGTCTGTGAGTGTGTCTGTGTGAGAGTGTGATTGAGAGTGTCTTTGAGTGTGTGAGTGAGAGTGTGTCTGTGTGAGTGAGAGTGTGAGTGAGGGTGTCTGTGAGTGTGTCTGTGATGGTGTGAGTGTGTCTGTGTGAGTGAGAGTGAGAGTGTCTGTGAGTTTGTCTGTGTGAGTGAGTGAGCGTGTCTTTGAGTGTGTCTGTGATGGTGTGAGAGTGTGTCTGTGTGAGTGAGTGATAGTGTCTGTGAGTGTGTCTTTGTGAGAGTGTCTGTGTGTGACAGTGTCTGTGAGCAATTCTCTGGGGCTGGGGGGCAATTCTCTGGGGCTGAGGGCAATTCACTGGGTGGGAGAGGTCACGGAGCAATTCTCTGTGGGTCAATTCTCTGGGGCTGGGGGGCAATTCTCTGTGGTTGGTGGAGGTCAAGGGGCAATTCTCTTGGGCTGTGGGGCAATTCTCAGGGGCTGGGGGGGCAATTCTCTGTGGTTGGTGGAGGTGACGAGGCAATTATCTGAGGCAGGGGAGCAATTCTCTGGGGCTGGGGAACAGTTCACTGGGGCTGGGGGACAAAAAACTGGGGTTTGGGGAGGTCACAGGGCAAATTTCTTGGGCTGTGGGGCAATTCTCAAGGGCAGGGGGACAATTCACTGGGGTTGGTGGAGGTCATGGGCAATTCTCTGGGGCTGGGGGTCAATTTCCTGGGGTTGGGGGCAATTCTCTGGGGTTGGAGGAGGTCCATGGGCAATTATCTGGGGCTGTGAAGCACTTCTCTGGGGCTGGGGGGCAATTCACTGGGGTTGTGGGAGGTCACGGAGCAATTCTCTGGGCTGTAGGTCAATTCTCTGGGGTTGGGGGGCAATTGTCTGGGACTGGGGGAGGTGATGAGGCAATTATCTGGGGCTGGGGGCAATTCACTGAGGTTGGGGGAGGTGATGAGGCAATTCTCTGGGGCTAGGGGGCCATTCACTGTATGTGTATGCAGCACATCTCATAAAACCTTTTATTTTTATTAATATCTACAAATCCCTCTAATGATTATGTTGACACCTCCAGGGGGTGTCTGAACAGGCATCTGATCCCCCCCCCCTCCAATCAGCATGCAGCATCAGGGGATTCATGTTATTATTATTTACTTTTTGTTGCTTGCTCAGCCAATTTCCTTGCAGCGTTCTAGCTGTATGTCAGCAGCAATACATAGCATATATCAGTGATACACTACATATCTGGCTGCTTTGCATCATAAACAGAAACCCCAGAGTTAAAAGTTTCAGCTAGCCTGATTATCATAAAATCATTTTACATTTGTTGCTAATTTAGACTGGGTTTGGAGGGTGTTAACCCTAATTTACAACGGCCAGAAATTACAAGACATTTTGCTGACTTCAATGTAAGTAAATGTAAATGTTTATTTTGGGATTTTTCATGCAAATATGTTTGCATACACTACTAATTCTCCTTTATCAGATGCATTCCTAATTCAGCAAACTTAATTCTGTGAATGTGATCTGAGTTACACTATTGCCAGGCCAGGTAACATGTAGAAGTAGTGTATCTGAAATAGAAGACAAAAGACATTGTCTCACTAAGAATAGATCTATGTGTGAACAGATGTTGTTAGGACCTGAATAGTATGAACGTTGACTATCCACTACTGTATTTTTTTAAGCTGTTTTTAATATGTAGGTTGTGGTCAACTATGTCAACATGTAGTAAAGAGTAGTATTGGGTAGCCATGCTCTGCTTCACTTTCTCTTTGAGTCTTAATGTTAAGGCTCCTGTCTCACCTTCAGGTTGCTATACTAATCTGCTGATAAATTTGATACAGGTGCAGAACAAATTATTGAGATTCAGTTATTGGTGCTTTCTCAAACTCCAGTAAGGAATTTAAAGATAAAGAGGGGAGATGCATAGCAATGAGATTGTAATGCATAGAAAAAAAGATGATTGATAAGTATTCTAAACTGAATATTGGAATTTTGAGAATAATAAGGTATTTTATCCTTGTAGATTCTAAAGAATAACTAGCAATGTATCAGCATTTAATTTTCAGGTAACTAGTCATGGTGAAAAAAGAAAACAGAAGTTAAAGTAAAATAAAATTCTTATGAATTAAGTATTGATGGGGGTTGCAAACAAACAATGTGTCATTAGATGAGCCTGGGCGTCTTCAGTTTGTATATTGCTGTGTTCCTTAATAAAGATTTGGGGTGGTGTAGGTGGTAATGACTCATAATACTAATATGGCATGAAGAAGTGTAATGCCAGAGCATTCATATTGGCAGTCTCCAGGAAAGACGGAGACCTCTGTTGTTAGCTCCGGGGGTTTTTCTATGGACCCAGATGAGCCTCCTATGTAAACATTTGGGACTTAGCAATGTTTTATTGCATGTAGTGGAAACAGATGCATGAGAAATCTGCATCAATAAATAAAGGTCATAAGGTTCAGTGATTTCGATCGCGGTCAGCTCCTTCAGTTGGTGTCACAATTCTTTAGGTTCCACCATCTATCCATGATGTTGAGGCCGAAGATGAGGAATGGCAAGTAAAGTAGTGGTGTCACAATTTGTCTTGTACAGAAAGTAGGTGAGAGATCAGCACATAGATATATTTGTTTACTATCTGTCATGGCGATGTTATTTCATGCAGATCTAACTAAAAAATCTGTAGTTTACTAATAATAGAATCTGGTTCTGTCGTCTCTTTTGTCCTGGTCTTCAAATAAGTTGGCAGTATGCATGTGCACATCATGTAGGTTTGTCACTTCAACCTTCAAGTAGTTGTTTGTTTTGAGTAGATTACTACATTGGCTTTTACAGTGAACTACTCTTGGGCTTATCATTGTGATTTCTGTGAATAAATCTTTTGATACGTGTTTGACATCCAGTTTGATTTCATAATTATGAGAGCTTTGACATGCTAGTTGTCTGTTTAAGTGCTAGTAATGGATAGTATCTGACAAAAGGTGAGTCATTACCCCAAAACATTGGGCTTTCTATTGCTCTGCACATAAAAGTGTGGTATATCCCCCAAACCTGCTATGGTGGCAAATTGTTCTCTTTCTATGGTCAACAAGTGGAATCCTCTCTTGAACATTGCTAAGCAACAGTAGCCTTATTCAATTATCTACTTGCAAATACCTTGAACTCATAAATTTGGCTTTGGGTGTTTTTTTAATAACTGTTAATATGCATTCTATTGACTTAAGAATTAATTAGTGCCAATAAGTAATATTTGCAATATTAAGAGTGGGTACACAAAAATTGCAGCCTTTATTTTATTTATTATTGCCACATACTAATTTAAAAAAAAACAATCTTTATTTGTACATTTAAAATATTGTTAAAAATGCAACGATTAGAAAATTAATGTTAAACCCAAGGATTTTAATCCTTTGGGTTTTTTGACGTCCAGCAAATTATTAAAGGATTATTTAGGTTTTATTTTTGTTGTTATTATATTCTTTGCTTTGATCACAGCTTTTTTATTTAATTACTTTATTATTACATAGTTACATAGTTACATAGGGCCTCATTCTATTATCGGCCGTAGGAGATGCGGGGCCGCAAGGACCGGCCGCAAGCTATTCGGCTATTCTATTCCCCTCCGGCCTGGGATTCCGGCAGGCTTGCGGCCGGCGCCTTGCTGTCCCTTGCGGCCGCTCGCGCCGGAGGAAAGCCTTTGATCTAAAACGGCCGCAAGAGTTTCGGCCGCAAGAAAATCCTGATTGCTATTCAATTGCTCAGGGAACCCTCTCTGCAAGGCTAAAAGCGAGCCGCAGCTTACTTGCAGCAAAAAGGTCCCGCTAGCACCAATTAAGCACATTATAAAGCCTAAATAAAGCCATCCTGCACTCTGAGGAGACTATAAAGTGATTGTAGGTGTTAGCAAAAATAGCACAACATTCCCCTACACTCAAATCCGTAAAAAAAATATTTTTTAATTTATATCACATATCCATGTAAAAAGTCCAGAGTGCTTGGAGCACCTCAGACCCGCCCACGCTGCGGCCGGAAAATAAACAGTTAATGTAAACTCGGATTTGGGCTGATGTGCAAGCTTGAGAGGGGGTTGATATTAATCCCTTTTTTCCCCTAATATGATCCCTAGCATTTACAGAGCTTTACAGTGCCGTCTTGAATTTATTTTTGCGTTTAAAGTTTTCTGAGCTTACGGCCTGTTGCAAGATATTCGGCCGGCCGTAAGGGGAGATCCTTGCGGGGCCGTATAATTGAATTCCAAGATAACGGAACCCCCGCAAGGAATCGCAGCCTTGCGGACATTTTACGGCCGATAATAGAATGAGGCCCATAGTATTTAAGGTTGAAAAAAGACTTTCAGTCCATCAAGTTCAACCTTTTAAGATCTCCTGTGATCTGCAATATGCGGATTAACTGTTAATTAATTAGTTGTTAATTAATTATTAATCAATTATTTAATGTTTTTTTTTTTTTAATTATTAATTAGTCTAGAGGAAGGCAATTAGAAAAAAAAAAAAAAAACACAAGCGAGACTTAGCCAATTGTCTCAAGGGGAAATGTAAAAAATGTGGATCAATACTGTCTCTCTAATTATCCATGATAACCCTGAATTCCCTTTTTAATTAGAAATAAATCTAGTCCCCTTTTATAGTTATCTATCAAATCCACTGTCACCACCTCCTCTGGTAAAGAATTCCACAGATTAACCACCCTTACTGTGAAGAACCCTTTTCTTTCTTTGAGGTGGAATCTTTTTACTTCTAACCTCAAGGGATGTCCTCTTGTCAGTTGAAAACCTCTTGGCACAAAAAGCTCCCCTGACAAATCTTTATACTGACCCTGGATGTATTTATATAAGGTAATCATATCTCCTCTTAGACGCCTTTTTTCTAGAGAAAATAAGTTTAATTTGGTTAGTTTTTCTTCATAACTTAGCCCCTCCATTCCCCTTATTAGTTTTGTTGCCCTTCTCTGTACCTTTTCCAGCTCTAAAATGTCATTTTTATGAAGTGATGCCCAAAATTGTACTCCATATTCCAAATGAGGGCGTACTAGAGATTTGTATAGTGGCAGAATTATATTTGCTTCCCTGGCTTCTATACCCTTCTTAATACATGCTAATATTGTATTTGCCTTTGCAGCTGCTGCTTGGCTTTGAGCACTGTTACCTAGGTGGTTGTCCACCAGCACTCCCAAATCCCTTTCAATATCTGATACACCTAGATTTGCTCCATTAAGATTATAAATTGCATGGCTATTTTTCCTTCCCAGATGCATAACCTTACATTTATTTGTATTAAATCTCATCTGCCATTTAGATGCCATTCCTCAATTTTATGTAAATCCCCTTGGAGGGAAAGCACATCATTATCTGATTTAATTACCTTGCACAACTTTGTGTCATCAGTGAAAATGGAGACCCCACACTCCAATCCTACCTCTAAGTCATTAATAAATATGTTAAAAAGGAGAGGACCTAATACTGAACCCTGAGGAACCCCACTTACCGCATTAGTCCAATCGGAGTATGTTCCATTTACAACAACCCTTTGCTTCCTGTCTTTTAGCCAGCTCTCAATCCATGAGCAGATATTTACTGCAATTCCTGTATCCCTTAGTTTGCCCAATAGTCTCCCATGTGGCACTGTATCAAAAGCCTTTGCAAAATCCAAAAAGACTACATCCACGGAGTTGCCTTGATCCAGGTTCCTACTAACCTCCTCATAGAAACTAATTAGATTTGTTTGACATGACCTATCCCTCATAAATCCATGTTGACTCCTACTCATAATCCTGTTCAAATAGACATATTCTTGTATATTATCCCTTAGTAACCCTTCTAAAAGCTTCCCCACTACAGAAGTGAGGCTCACTGGTATATAATTCCCCGGATTTTCTCTTGCTCCATTTTTAAATATAGGAATCACATCAGCTTTTCTCTAGTCATCTGGTAGAGACCCTGTGCTGAGTGAATCTTGAAAAATTAAATATAATGGTTTGGCTATTACAGAACCCAGTTCCCTTAGTACCCTTGGATGTATTCCATCAGGACCCGGGGCTTTATTAACATTTATTTTTTCCAACCTCTTTTGAATTACTTCTTGTGTTAACCAATTATTTGGCAAAGGTAGTGTAGCCCCATTATGTTGCAGTGTCCCAACCACTGGTACCTCCCTTGTGTATACTGAAGAAAATAACCTATTTAGCTCATCTGCCTTTTCCTGGTCACTAATTATCAGATGGCCTGTGTCACATTGTAATGTTCCTATAGCTTCCTTCCTCGCCTTCTTCCCATTAATATACTTAAAAAATATTTTAGGGTTAGACTTACTCTCTTTTGCAATTCATTTTTCATTTTCTATTTTAGCCAGTCTAATCGCACTTTTGCAAGCCTTATTGATTTCCTTGTATTCCTGTAATGCAGTCTCTGTCCCCTCTTGTTTGCATAATTTAAATGCCTGTTTTTTACTCCGTATCTTGATCTTTAAATCATTGGTAAGCCACATTGGATGGGATTTACTCCTTTTACTTTTATTCCCACACGGTATATGCCGATGTGTATGCATATTTAGTAAGGATTTAAATGTTGTCCACTTGTGGTCAGTGTTTTTACCTGCCAGTTCTCTGTCACAGTCTATACTTTGTATTGCTGCCCTTAGACCATTAAAATCTGCCCTTTTAAAATTAAGAGTTTTTGTTGGCCCCTTAAAATTTAGTTTTTTTTATTCAATCTCAAACGAGACTGTGTTGTGATCACTGTTTCCCAAAGGTTGCCCTATTCCAACATTAGATACTATATCAATATTATTTGTAATGAGTAAATCTAAGATAGCTTCCTTTCTAGTACGCTCTTGTACAACCTGGGCCAGATAATGATCCCTGAGTGTACTCAAGAACCTGCTCCCCTTAGATGAACTGCTGGTCTCATTTATCCAGTTTATTTCAGGGTAATTAAAATCTCCCATTATTAGAACTTGACCATGCCTAGCTGCATTTTCAATCTGTAACAATAATTGTATTTCCTCACTTTCAGCTGTATTTGGGGGTTTATAGCATACTCCTACTAATATTCTTTTGGAATTTGCTGCTCCGCTATTTAACTCTACCCACACACATTCAGCTTTATCACTAGGTCCACCATAAATATCTTCTCTGACTATAGGCTTAAATTCAGGCTTAACATACAGACAAATCCCTCCTTCTCGTTTATCATTGCCTCTATCTTTCCTAAATAGGTTATAACCATCTAGATTAACAGTCCAGTCATGAGATACATCCCACCACGTTTCAGTAGTGATTGGCTGAAGGCATCTGCGCCTTGTGATTGGTTCCAATAAAGATTGACAGGTGCTTTAGCCAACCAGGGTGGGATTTTGGGGTGTATCCCATCCTGATTGGCTCACACATTGACGACTTCTGATTGGCTGAAATTAATAGACAGCTTTTTCAGCCAATCAGAAGCGGCCATTGCCAATTTCCTTCCGGAAAAGGCTCCGGGAGGCTCATTAGCGTCGGGGGGGTCTGCGAGTGCAGTATTTTTTTAGAGCGCAGATAGTTCCAGGGCCCAGCCGGGGCTGAAGAGGAGGAGGCCGGGGACATCGCGGGGAGGTAAGTTGAATGTATATTTATATGTTTACGACGGGACATGCTGGAAAGGTGAGTAGAATATTTAGAATGTGTATAATGTTTATTTATTTTATGTTAATGTTTTGCACTATTTTTTTTGTCTTTTTTTAGGTTAGTGATCTGAAGGGACATCTTAAAGGTAAGTGGTCTTAATTATTTTATTTTAGCTTATAATTAGGGTCTGTGTATGTAGTTAGGATTTTAATTATTTTATTTTAGCTTAGAATTAGGGATTCTGTATGTAGTTAGGATTTATTGTATATAAGATAGATAGGGGGATGTATTTGATATAGTTAGGATTTATTGTATAATAAATAGATTGTATGTTAGCTAGATAAGGGGTATTTTATTTGTATTGTATGTAATGTATTGTATGTAATGTAATGTATTGTATGTAATGTATTGTATGTATATATTGTATTGTGTATGTCTGTCTTTCCTTTTCAGGTGTGTAATTTTTTTTTTCTGTAGTGGGGGGAGGGGGTTTGTAATGTATTTTTTTATTTTCTGTAATGCAGTTTTTTTTTTTTTTGGTGACTTAGTTTTTTTTATTTTCTGTAAGGTAGGTTTTTTTATTTTTTGTAATTAGAGTGGTGGGGAGGTTTATTAGGGGGTAAGTAGTGTAGGTAGGTAGTGTAAGTGTTAATAGATTAGTGTAGAGGGGGGTTAATTTAGATTTAATGGTTTATTGGGGGTTATAGTGTAGTGTTTGTAGTTAGTGTCCTGATGGTCCTTGTGGACCGTCATGGCACTTATGTGGTTAATGTTAGGGTTTTAACAGCCCCATAAGGGTCATAATATACCCTTATGGGACTGATGGGGTTAAATAGAGGCTTATGGGGGTCTGTATTGGCCCTCATGAGTGACAGGGTTAATTAAGGGCGTAGGGGGGTCTGTATTGACCCCCATGAGTTATGGGGTTAATTATTGGCTTATGGGGCTCTGTATTAACTCCCATGAGTGACAGGTTTAATTAAGGCCTTATGGGGGTCTGTATTGACCCCCATGAGTGACAGGGTTAATTAAGTGCTTATGGGGGTCTCTATTGACCCCCATGAGTTATGCGGTTAATTAAGTGCTTATGGGGGTCTGTATTGACCCCATGAGTTATAGGGTTAATTATTGGCTTATGGGGATCTGTATTGACCCCCATGAGTTATGGGGTTAATTTTAGTTGCCTGGGGTTAATATTTTTTAGTGCGAGTCCTTTCAGGACCTTTACGGTCCTTTAAGGACCCGCGAGGTGGGAAATTTAAAATTTGAAATGCAGCAGGGTCACGATTGGTCCCTATGGACCCCTGCAGCAAGGGGTTAATGTGGGGACACTTCGGGGTATCGATGGGGACCCCCAGCATAAAGAGGGGTTAATTTTAGGTGCCGTGGCCGGGATTAGTAATAGTGTGCCGCATGCCCTTTAAGGAGCCGCGGCAGGAAATTTAAATTTTTTAAATGCAGCGGGGGCCTGATCTATGCAGATCGGGGACCCCCAGCTGCAAGGGGTTAATGTGGCGACACTTCGGGGGTCTCGATGGGGACCCCCAGCATAGAGTGGGGTTCATTTTGCTAATAGTGTGCAGGGAATTTCAAACGTTTAAATGCAGCGGGGGCCTGATCGGTGACGGTGTATTATTGTGTCATCTCTTATATACGTATCATATACAATATTTTGAAAATCCGTTCAGCTGCAGGCAGGAGAAAAGCCTTTTTTAACTTGTTCTTCTCATCTTATGGTTGTCACCATATTTTATGTGACAGGTAATTTTAATTATATTGGTCCAACACCTGGAGATTCTTTTGATATTGAGAGATTGTCTTCTGTTTTATATAGTATCTTGACACCTTTGTTTAATCCTGTAATCTACTGCTTTAGAAACAAAGATGTAAAGAGAGCCATAAGGAAAGCTTTTCTTGTGAAACATGTTTCTTTAAAAGTTTAATATTGTTGTTGTTGTGTCATGTTCGACTCTGGCCATGCCTATCCATAAGGTTTTTTTTGGCAAAGTTATTGGAATGGGTTGCCAGTTCCTTCTGCAGTGGATCGAGATTTGTTTGACCTCTCTGCTATGACCTGCCCATCTTGGGTGGCCCTACATGGTATAGCTCACAGCTTCTTTGTGTTTAATATTATATCAGTGTATTATAGCACATATTTACTCATAGCATGTTCACTCTTTTGAATGATATAACTACAAATATATTTAATAACATTTAATATATGTCCCAACTACATCTACCATCAGAACTGAGCAGTGATTTCTGCAGGGACTCAACCTTTGTCACTGAGCCTCATACCATCCACACAGCAGATTCACTCTTTATCTGTCATTTTCCCAGTTGCATCTACCATCAGGTCCGAGCAGTCACTTCTGCAGGGGTTCGGCCAATGTCAATGGGCCTCATACCATCCACTCAGCAAATTCACTCTCCAACTGTCATTTTCCCATTTCCATTTACCTTTTCTTTTGCGCCTAGACCTAAAGCTGCGCATGCCACCACAAGCCCTTGTTTCTTTATTTTATTTACTTCTCCTTTTGTTCCACTTATCCCTTTAGATTGTATGGTGCTTTGAAAAAAAGAACCATGCATGTAACATTTTAAATTCAAAGACATGGCCCTCTACTTTTTGACATGTGTTTAATATTGTATTTTTTTCTTCTTTGTACTTTACCTGTGTATAGCGCAACAGAATATGTTGGCATGTTACAAAAAAATTGTATTAATAATAATAATAATAATAATAACATGGGCGCTGGTCTCATTTGGCCATTGTAAAACAAAATAACTGAATCCTTAGTAACATTAAGACACGTGCTTGATAATAATTTTAAATATATAATAAATCATTGTTATTCAGATGCACAGGACATCTCACTTGTTGTGTTCTGCCAGAAGACTCAGTATGGGGATATTAGCTGACATCAATAGTATGTATAAGACTTTGAAAATAAAGTGACTTTGTAGCAATACTTAATAAAAGTTATTTTTTTATTAAATATTTTAAGGATATTTTGTGCCTATTCAGAATATTATACTCTTAGTTGATTGCTCTTTTAAATCTAACTCTATGCAGCCTCTAGATACCTTAAACTGGTTATACAAAAAATAAACAATGACCTAGTATTCAACAGCACAAATGTCATTTTGTTTTCAACACACACAATGCTTTATGTTCAACTAGAAATAATATCAAGATATGTCAGTAATTATTGTGTATAGATGTCAACAAATAATTTGCTATAGTACCTACCTACATCTTCAATAATAACATACATATTGGTAGAAATAAGTAACATGTACAGCCGAGCATTGGACAAGCCTCAATTAATAATATTATGATCTTGAGTCAAATTTGTATAGTTACAAGACTTCCTATCCTGAGAAACTCTGACCAAAATATAGCCTAGGGTAATATACAATATACTCCTACGTGCAGGAATTGATCCTCATAGTGCTATATACTACCAATGCCAGTTCTCAGAATAACAACATCTGAGTAGGTTAGAATAACTATGTCACACCTATATTTTCATTGCGTTGACTGTTCTGTTATAGTTTCAATTTTATCTTGTTTTATTTGACTGTGGTTTGACTGTGATTTATCATGCAAAAAACAAGGTTTGAACGTTCGCTATGGAGGGTTCATTAAAGGCATATCCAAGTTTCATGGATCAAAGGCATATTAAAGTGAGGTGGGTTATGAAGCCCTTTTTGCATTAAAATAAAAATGTGCTGGGGGTGATGTTTACACCCCCAGCAGCTGCTGCAGTAGCTGCTGTAAGCTGCCATGACGGGTACACCAATCTCTCATGTGTACCTTCGCACACAGAGCATGTGCGTGCTGATTGAATTTTCAGGCACTGGGAAGCAAGGAGTTAACAGCCTGCTAGGGCGCGGGATCAGATCAGTGCAGGAACAAGCCTCCAGCACACGGAGGAGCCAGGGAGAGAGCTGATCTGCTCACAGGCGGCCCATCCTAGGTGCAGCACACCTCAACCCAGAGTGAGTGTGTGACAGGGTGTGTGTTTGACAGAGTAAGTGTGTGTGACAGGATGAATGTCTGTGTGACAGGATGAATGTCTGTGAGTGTAAGTGTGTTTGTGTGACAGGGTGAGTGTCTGTTACTGTGTCTGTGTGAGTGAGTGAGTGAGTGAGAGTGTTTGTGAGTGTGTCTGCATGAGTGAGTGAGATTGTGTCTGTGTTAGTGAGAGTGTATGTGAGTGTATCAGTGTGAGTGAAAGTGTATGTGAGTATGAGTGAGAGTGTGTCTGTGTTAATGAGAGTGTATGAAAGTGTGTCTGTGTGAGTGAGGGTGTCTGTGTGAGTGTGTGAGTGAGAGTGTGTCTGTGTGAGTGAGTGTGAGTGAGAGTGTGTCTGTGTGAGTGAGAGTGTCTGTGAGTGTGTCTATGTGAGAGTGTTAATGTCTGTGAGTGTGTGAGTGAGAGTGTGTCTGTATGAGTGAGAGTGTGTCTGTGTGAGTGAGAGTGTGTCTGTGTGAGTGAGAGTGTGTCCATGTGAGTGAGAGTGTGAGTGAGAGTGTCTGTGTGAGTGAGAGTGTCTGTGAGTGTGTCTGTGTTAGTGTGTCTATGTGAGAGTGTGAATGTCTGTGAGTGTGTGAGAGTGTCTGTGTGTGTGAGTGAGAGTGTTAGTGAGAGAGTCTGTGTGAGTGAGAGTGTCTGTGAGTGTGTGATTGAGTGAGTGTCTGTGAGTGAGAGTGTGTCCATGTGAGTGTGAGTGTGAGTGTCTGTGAGTGAGAGTGTCTGTGTGAGTGAGAGTGTGAGTAAGTGAGAGTGTGTGTGTGTGAGTGTGAGTGAGTGAGAGTGTATGTGAGAGTGTGTCTGTGAGTGAGAGTGTCTGTGACAGTGTGGGTGAGAGTGTGCCTGTGTCAGTAAGTGAGAGTGTCTGTGAATGTGTCTATGTGAGAGTGTGCGTGAGAGTGTCTGTAAGTGTGAGTGAGAGTGTCTGTGAGTGTGCGAATGAGAGTGTGAGTGTCTGTGTGAGTGAGTGTGTCTGTGTGAGAGTGTGAGTGTGTCTGTGAGAGTGTCTGTGTGAGTAAGAGTGTGTCTGTGGGAGTGAGAGTGTGAGTGAGAGTGTAGGAGAGTGTGTCTGTGTGAGAGTGTGAGTGAGAATGTCTGTGAGTGTGTCTGTGTGAGTGTGTGAGTGAAAGTGTGTCTCTGTGAGTGAGAGTGTGAGTAAGTGAGAGTGTCTGTGAGTGAGAGTGTCAGTGAGAGTGTCTGTGTGAGTGAGTGAGAGTGTCTGTGAGTGTGTCTGTGTGAGAGTGTGATTGAGAGTGTCTTTGAGTGTGTGAGTGAGAGTGTCTCTGTGTGAGTGAGAGTGTGAGTGAGGGTGTCTGTGAGTGTGTCTGTGATGGTGTGAGTGTGTCTGTGTGAGTGAGAGTGAGAGTGTCTGTGAGTTTGTCTGTGTGAGTGAGTGAGCGTGTCTTTGAGTGTGTCTGTGATGGTGTGAGAGTGTGTCTGTGTGAGTGAGTGATAGTGTCTGTGAGTGTGTCTTTGTGAGAGTGTCTGTGTGTGACAGTGTCTGTGAGCAATTCTCTGGGGCTGGGGGGCAATTCTCTGGGGCTGAGGGCAATTCACTGGGTGGGAGAGGTCACGGAGCAATTCTCTGTGGGTCAATTCTCTGGGGCTGGGGGGCAATTCTCTGTGGTTGGTGGAGGTCAAGGGGCAATTCTCTTGGGCTGTGGGGCAATTCTCAGGGGCTGGGGGGCAATTCTCTGTGGTTGGTGGAGGTGACGAGGCAATTATCTGAGGCAGGGGAGCAATTCTCTGGGGCTGGGGAACAGTTCACTGGGGCTGGGGGACAAAAAACTGGGGTTTGGGGAGGTCACAGGGCAAATTTCTTGGGCTGTGGGGCAATTCTCAAGGGCAGGGGGACAATTCACTGGGGTTGGTGGAGGTCATGGGGCAATTCTCTGGGGCTGGGGGTCAATTTCCTGGGGTTGGGGGCAATTCTCTGGGGTTGGAGGAGGTCCATGGGCAATTATCTGGGGCTGTGAAGCACTTCTCTGGGGCTGGGGGGCAATTCACTGGGGTTGGGGGAGGTCACGGAGCAATTCTCTGGGCTGTAGGTCAATTCTCTGGGGTTGGGGGGCAATTGTCTGGGACTGGGGGAGGTGATGAGGCAATTCTCTGGGGCTGGGTGCAATTCACTGGGGTTGGGGGAGGTGATGAGGCAATTCTCTGGGGCTAGGGGGCCATTCACTGTATGTGTATGCAGCACATCTCATAAAACCTTTTATTTTTATTAATATCTACAAATCCCTCTAATGATTATGTTGACACCTCCAGGGGGTGTCTGAACAGGCATCTGATCCCCCCCCCCTCCAATCAGCATGCAGCATCAGGGGATTCATGTTATTATTATTTACTTTTTGTTGCTTCTCAGCCAATTTCCTTGCAGCGTTCTAGCTGTATGTCAGCAGCAATACATAGCATATATCAGTGATACACTACATATCTGGCTGCTTTGCATCATAAACAGAAACCCCAGAGTTAAAAGTTTCAGCTAGCCTGATTATCATAAAATCATTTTACATTTGTTGCTAATTTAGACTGGGTTTGGAGGGTGTTAACCCTAATTTACAACGGCCAGAAATTACAAGACATTTTGCTGACTTCAATGTAAGTAAATGTAAATGTTTATTTTGGGATTTTTCATGCAAATATGTTTGCATACACTACTAATTCTCCTTTATCAGATGCATTCCTAATTCAGCAAACTTAATTCTGTGAATGTGATCTGAGTTACACTATTGCCAGGCCAGGTAACATGTAGAAGTAGTGTATCTGAAATAGAAGACAACATACATTGTCTCACTAAGAATAGATCTATGTGTGAACAGATGTTGTTAGGACCTGAATAGTATGAACGTTGACTATCCACTACTGTATTTTTTTAAGCTGTTTTTAATATGTAGGTTGTGGTCAACTATGTCAACATGTAGTAAAGAGTAGTATTGGGTAGCCATGCTCTGCTTCACTTTCTCTTTGAGTCTTAATGTTAAGGCTCCTGTCTCACCTTCAGGTTGCTATACTAATCTGCTGATAAATTTGATACAGGTGCAGCACAAATTATTGAGATTCAGTTATTGGTGCTTTCTCAAACTCCAGTAAGGAATTTAAAGATAAAGAGGGGAGATGCATAGCAATGAGATTGTAATGCATAGAAAAAAAGATGATTGATAAGTATTCTAAACTGAATATTGGAATTTTGAGAATAATACAGTATTTTATCCTTGTAGATTCTAAAGAATAACTAGCAATGTATCAGCATTTAATTTTCAGGTAACTAGTCATGGTGAAAAAAGAAAACAGAAGTTAAAGTAAAATAAAATTCTTATGAATGAAGTATTGATAGGGGTTGCAAACAATGTGTCATTAGATGAGCCTGGGCGTCTTCAGTTTGTATATTGCTGTGTTCCTTAATAAAGATTTGGGGTGGTGTAGGTGGTAATGACTCATAATACTAATATGGCATGAAGAAGTGTAATGCCAGAGCATTCATATTGGCAGTCTCCAGGAAAGACGGAGACCTCTGTTGTTAGCTCCGGGGGTTCTTCTATGGACCCAGATGAGCCTCCTAGGTAAACATTTGGGACTTAGCAATGTTTTATTGCATGTAGTGGAAACAGATGCATGAGAAATCTGCATCAATAAATAAAGGTCATAAGGTTCAGTGATTTCGATCGCGGTCAGCTCCTTCAGTTGGTGTCACAATTCTTTAGGTTCCACCATCGATCCATGATGTTGAGGCCGAAGATGAGGAATGGCAAGTAAAGTAGTGTTGTCACAATTTGTCTTTTGTACAGAAAGTAGGTGAGAGATCAACACAGATATGTATTTGTTTACTATCTGTCGTGGAGATGTTATTTCATGCAGATCTAATAAAAAAATCTGTAGTTTACTAATAGTAGAATCTGGTTATGTCGTCTCTTTTGTCCTGGTCTTCAAATAAGTTGGTATTATGCATGTGCACATCATGTAGGTTTGTCACTTCAACCTTCAAGTAGTTGTTTGTTTTGAGTAGATTACTACATTGGCTTTTACAGTGAACTACTCTTGGGCTTATCATTGTGATATCCAGTTTGATTTCATAATTATGAGAGCTTTGACATGCTAGCTGTCTGTTTAAGTGCTAGTAATGTATAGTGCCTCACAAAGGGTGAGTCATTACCCCAAAACATTGGGCTTTTTATTGCTCTGCACATAAAAGTGTGGTATATCCCCCAAACCTGGTATGGTGGCAAATTGTTCTCTTTCTATGGTCAACAAGTGGAATCATGAACATTGCTAAGCAACAGTAGCCTTATTCAATTATCTACTTGCAAATACCTTGAACTCATGAATTTGGCTTTGGGTGTTTTTTAATAACTGTTTATATGCATTCTATTGACTTAAGAATTAATTAGTGCCAATAAGTAATATTTGCAATATTAAGAGTGGGTACACAAAAATTGTCCTATGGATCCTATTTAGGAATCCTTGAACAACCAACCAAGGTTGTACAGTAACACCTTTTATGCAGCCTTTATTTTATTTATTATTGCCACATACTAATTTAAAAAAAAACAATCTTTATTTGTACATTTAAAATATTGTTAAAAATGCAACGATTAGAAAATTAATGCTAAACCCAAGGTTTTTAATCCTTTGGGTTTTTTGACGTCCAGCAAATTATTAAAGGATTATTTAGGTTTAATTTTTGTTGTTATTATATTCTTTGCTTTGATCACAGCTTTTTTATTTAATTACTTTATTATTACATAGTTACATAGTTACATAGGGCCTTATTCTATTATCGGCCGTAGGAGATGCGGGGCCGCAAGGACCGGCCGCAAGCTATTCGGCTATTCTATTCCTCTCCGGCCGGGGATTCCGGTAGGCTTGCGGCCGGCGCCTTGCTATCCCTTGCGGCCGCTCGCGCCGGAGGAAAGCCTTTGATCTAAAACGGCCGCAAGAGTTACGGCCGCAAGAAAATTCTGTTTGCTATTCAATTGCTCCGGAAAACCTCTCTGCAGGGCTAAAACCGAGCCGCAGCTTACTTGCAGCAAAAAGGTCCCGCTAGCACCAATTAAGCACATTATAAAGCCTAAGTAAAGCCATCCTGCACTCTGAGGAGACTATAAAGTGATTGTAGGTGTTAGCAAAAATAGCACAACATTCCCCTATACTCAAATCCGTAAAAAAATTATTTTTTAATTTATGTCACATATCCATGTAAAAAGTCCAGAGTGCTTGGAGCACCTCAGACCCGCCCACGCTGCGGCCGGAAAATAAACAGTTAATGTAAACTCGGATTTGGGCTGATGTGCAAGCTTGAGAAGGGGTTGATATTAATCCTCATGTCCCCCAATATGATCCCTAGCATTTACAGAGCTTTACAGTGCCGTCTTGAATTTATTTTTGCGTTTAAAGATTTCTGAGCTTACGGCCGGTTGCAAGATATACGGCCGGCCGTACGAGGAGATTCCAAGATAACAGAACCCCCGCAAGGAATCGCAGCCTTGCGGCAATTTTACGGCCGATAATAGAGTGAGGCCCATAGTATTTAAGGTTGAAAAAAAGACCTTCAGTCCATCAAGTTCAACCTTTTAAGATCTCCTCTGATCTGCAATATGTGGATTAACTATTAATTCATTAGTTGTTAATTAATTATTAATCAATTATTTAATGTTTTTTTTTTTTTAATTATTAATTAGTCCAGAGGAAGGCAATTAGAAAAAAAAAAAAAAAAACACAAGCGAGACTTAGCCAATTGTCTCAAAGGGAAATGTAAAAAATGTGGATCAATACTGTCTCTCTAATTATCCATGATAACCCTGAATTCCCTTTTTAATTAGAAATAAATCTAGTCCCCTTTTATAGTTATCTATCAAATCCACTGTCACCACCTCCTCTGGTAGAGAATTCCACAGATTAACCACCCTTACTGTGAAGAACCCTTTTCTTTCTTTGAGGTGGAATCTTTTTACTTCTAACCTCAAGGGATGTCCTCTTGTCAGTTGAAAACCTCTTGGCACAAAAAGCTCCCCTGACAAATCTTTATACTGACCCTGTATGTATTTATATAAGGTAATCATATCTCCTCTTAGACACCTTTTTTCTAGAGAAAATAAGTTTAATTTGGTAAGTCTTTCTTCATAACTTAGCCCCTCCATTCCCCTTATTAGATTTGTTGCCCTTCTCTGTACCTTTTCCAGCTCTAAAATGTCCTTTTTATGAAGTGGTGCCCAAAATTGTACTCCATATTCCAAATGAGGGCGTACTAGAGATTTGTATAGTGGCAGAATTTTATATTTACTTCCCTGGCTTCTATACCCTTCTTAATACATGCTAATATTTTATTTGCCTTTGCAGCTGCTGCTTGGATTTGAGCACTGTTACCTAGGTGGTTGTCCACCAGCACTACCAAATCCCTTTCAATATCTGATACACCTAGATTTGCTCCATTAAGATTATAAATTGCATGGCTATTTTTCCTTCCCAGATACATTTATTTGTATTAAATCTCATCTGCCATTTAGATGCCCATTCCTCAATTTTATGTAAATCCCCTTGGAGGGAAAGCACATCATTATCTGATTTAATTACCTTGCACAACTTTGTGTCATCAGTGAAAATGCAGACCCCACACTCCAATCCTACCTCTAATTCATTAATAAATATGTTAAAAAGGAGAGGACCTAATACTGAACCCTGAGGAACCCCACTTACCGCATTAGTCCAATCGGAGTATGTTCCATTTACAACAACCCTTTGCTTCCTGTCTTTTAGCCAGCTCTCAATCCATGAGCAGATATTTACTGCAATTCCTGTATCCCTTAGTTTGCCCAATAGTCTCCCATGTGGCACTGTATCAAAAGCCTTTGCAAAATCCAAAAAGACTACATCCACTGAGTTGCCTTGATCCAGGTTCCTACTAACCTCCTCATAGAAACTAATTAGATTTGTTTGACATGACCTATTCCTCATAAATCCATGTTGACTCCTACTCATAATCCTGTTTAAATAGACATATTCTTGTATATTATCCCTTATTAACCCTTCTAAAAGCTTCCCCACTACAGAAGTGAGGCTCACTGGTCTATAATTCCCCGGATTTGCTCTTGCTCCATTTTTAAATATAGGTATCACATCAGCTTTTCTCCAGTCATCTGGTAGAGACCCTGTGCTGAGTGAATCTTGAAAAATTTAATATAATGGTTTGGCTATTACAGAACCCAGTTCCCTTAGTACCCTTGGATGTATTCCATCAGGACCCGGGGCTTTATTAACATTTATTTTTTCCAACCTCTTTTGGATTACTTCTTGTGTTAACCAATTATTTGGCAAAGGTAGTGTAGCCCCATTATGTTGCAGTGTCCCAACCACTTGTACCTTCCTTGTGTATACTGAAGAAAAGAACCTATTTAGCTCATCTGCCTTTTCCTGGTCACTAATTTTCAGACGGCCTGTTTCACATTCTAATGTTCCTATAGCTTCCTTCCTTGCCTTCTTCCCATTAATATACTTAAAAAATATTTTAGGGTTATTCTTACTCTCTTTTGCAATACATTTTTCATTTTCTATTTTAGCCAGTCTAATCGCGCTTTTGCAAGCCTTGTTGATTTCCTTGTATTCCCGTAAAGCAGTCTCTGTCCCCTCTTGTTTGTATAATTTAAATGCCTGTTTTTTACTCCGTATCTTGATCTTTAAATCATTGTTAAGCCACATGGGTTGTGATTTACTCCTTTTTCTTTTTTTTCCCACATGGTATATGCCGTTGTGTATGTATATTTAGTAAGGATTTAAATGTTGTCCATTTATGTTCAGTGTTTTTACCTATAAGTTCTATGTCCCAGTCTATACTTTGTATTGCTGCCCTTAGACCGTTAAAATCTGCCCTTTTAAAATTAAGAGTTTTTGTTGGCCCCTTAAAATGTTGTTTTTTTAATTCAATCTCAAATGAGACTGTGTTGTGATCACTGTTTCCCAAAGGTTGCCCTATTTCAACATTTGATACTATATCAATATTATTTGTGATGAGTTAATCTAAGATAGCTTCATTTCTAGATAATGATCCCTGAGTGTACTCAAGAACCTGCTCCCCTTAGCTGAACTGCTGGTCTCATTTATCCAGTTTATTTCAGGGTAATTAAATTCTCCCATTATTAGAACTTGCCTGTAATAATATAGAAATCACAAAGTTGTGGAGACCAGTAGCCAAGGTCAGCAATAATCCAGTTCCGCAAACTTGTAGGTGAAAACAGGAACAAGGTTTATTGAAGTGATCAGAAACCACACAATAATCTGGCAAGGATCAATAGACAGGAAGTGCCTTATATAGGCCAAGGACCAGACACCTGACCAGACACAGCTGAAGAGACTTAGGTACTGATAGAAATTGCTAGCAGAGTCAAGCTTATAAGGTCTCAATGGAATTCACAACAGGCAGGCTGGCGCAGTGGTAGGGAAGAGGTATAGCAGCCTAGGGACCAGGGTTCAAAACCCAGCAGAGTCAATTCCTCACATTACCCCCGCCTCTATAGGTGCAGCCTCTGGATGCCCTATTACCTGGTTTAGCAGGGTACTGCACATGAAAAGACCGAAGGAGATCAGGAGCGTGAATATTGTCCACTGGTTCCCACGAACTCTCCTCCTCACCATAGCCTTTCCAGCGAACCAGATACTGAAGCTTGCTACGGAAGATCCTGGAGTCAAGAATTTTGTCCACTTCGTACTCATCCTCACCATCCACGAGGACTGGAGGTGGGGCAGGCAGGGTTCGGCCAGGGAAAGTGTTTTCATGAAAAGGTTTAAGCAGTGCAACGTGAAACACTGGATGTATTTTCATGGAATTCGGGAGTTGTAAACGGAAAGTGACAGCATTGATCTGAGCAATGATCTCAAAAGGTCCCATGAACCTTTGACCCTATTTATGAGAAGGAATCCGAAGCTTGAGATTCCTTGTTGACAGCCACACCTTGTCACCAACGTGATAGACTGGGGCCTCCTTTCTATGCCTATCAGCAGCTCTTTTGTAACATTCCTGAGCCTCCAAAAGAGTCTCTTTCAACAGTGCTTGGGAATCACGTAAGGCCGTTAGCCGGTCAGCGACAGCAGGAATGGAAGTAGTAATTGGGAGACTGACTAGAAAGGTCGGATGGTAACCATAGTTGGCAAAAAATGGGCTCAAAGAAGTGGAGCAGTGTTGGGCATTGTTATAGGCAAACTCCGCCGTGGGTAGAAAATCCAGCCAGTCATCCTGCAGGTAATTAATATAGCACCGCAAATATTGCTCCAAAGTCTGGTTGGTTCGCTCAGTCTGTCCATTACTTTGCGGATGAAAAGCTGCCGACAGATTTACATTAATACCTAGATTAGAACAAAAATGTTTCCAAAAACGAGACGTAAACTGTACTCCCCTGTCAGAAACTACTTCATCAGGCACTCCATGCAAGCGAAATATTTCCCGAATAACCAGGTCAGCCGTCTGTTTAGCTGAAGGGAGACCACGAGCGGGTATGAAATGACCCATCTTAGTTAACCTGTCCACAACAACAAGAATGGTAGTGTGTTCCTTAGAGGGAGGTAGTTCCACAATAAAGTCCATGGATATAGATCCCCAGGGACGATGAGGAATCGGAAGAGGCTGAAGCAAGCCAACAGGGGATGAGCGAGGAGTCTTATGTCTGGCACACACATCACAAGAGGACACATACTTCTTCACATCCTCATGATACTTCGGCCACCAAAAGGATCGGGCAAGTAGCTCTTGTGTCTTTCGGATTCCTGGATGACCTGCTGGTTTTGAGTCATGGTAGAGACGTAAAAGGTCCAGTCGCACTGACTCCGGAGCAAACAGACGTTGTTGAAAAATCCAAAACCCATTACGCATCGTCATATGGAGGTCACGAGGAGGATCACAAAGAACTGGGTCTTCAGCGTAGCCCTTTTTAATGCAAGACATCAGATCAGAAGGAAATGTAACTCCTATAAATATATCCTCTGGCAAGATGGTGGTCTTGGTTACGGTAATATGGAGGGGGTCAGCTATTCTAGACAAGGCATCCGCCTTACCATTCTTGGAGCCAGGACGGTATGTAACCAAAAAATTAAACCTTGAGAAGAATAGGGACCAGCGTGCTTGTCTGGCTGACAGTCTCTTAGCTGATCGAATACTTTCCAGATTTTTGTGATCTGTGAGGACAGTAATTGGATGGGTAGCTCCCTCCAAGAGATGTCTCCATTCGGTGAAGGCAGCTTTTATAGCCAATAGTTCTTTATTCCCTATGTCATAGTTTCTTTCTGCTGGCACCATCTGGCGGGAATAGAAGGCACACGGATGTAACAGCATCTTAGGTCCAGTCCTTTGAGACAGTATAGCACCAACAGCTGAATCAGAAGCATCAACTTCCACAATAAATGGTAATTCCAGCTGAGGATGTACCAGGACAGGGGCAGAGGTAAACAGAGTCTTCAATCTGGAAAATGCGGTATCAGCCTTATCGGACCACTGAAAAGGAGTCCCTTTACGTGTGAGTTCAGTGATCGGTGTAATAACGGCAGAGAAATTCTTAATGAAACGCCTGTAAAAATTGGCAAACCCCACAAATCTCTGAACATCTTTTTCATTCTTGGGGATGGGCCAGTCCAGCACAGCTTTAATTTTACTTGCGTCCATACTTAAACCTTTGGGAGTTATTACATACCCCAGGAATTGAATTTCTGTTTGTTCAAACTCACATTTTTCTAGTTTAATGTATAGGCGGTGGGTACGAAGGCGCTCTAGAACTATACGGACCTGTTTTCTGTGGTTTTCAAGATTATCAGAGAATATTAGGATATCATCCAAATATGCCACAACAAACTGATCCAGGAGATCTTGTAGTACATCATTGATAAGATGCTGGAAAGTTGCATGTGCATTACACAGCCCAAAAGGCATTACTAGATATTCGTAATGCCCGTACCTGGTTCTGAAAGCTGTTTTCCATTCATCATTGGGTCTTATGCGAACCAGATTATATGCCCCCCGAAGATCAAGCTTCGTAAATATTTTAGTTGAGCGGAGTCTCTCCAAAAGTTCAGGAATCAGAGGCAAGGGGTAGCGGTTTTTAACAGTGATGTTATTAATGTCCCTGTAATCAAAGCATGGCCGTAGGCTGCCATCTTTCTTTTCTACAAAGAAAATAGGAGCTCTTGCTGGAGAAGTAGATGGTCGAATAAAGCCATTGGCAAGATTTTCTTGTAGGTATTCACGAAGAGCTTTCAATTCAGGCTCAGAAAGGGAATATATACGGCCAAATGGGATAGCAGCCCCAGGCAACAGCTCTATTGGGCAATCATAAGGCCTGTGTGGTGGAAGCTGATCAGCATTCTTCTTATCACAGACATCTGCAAAATCCCGATATTGTAGAGGAAGCTTAGTCAAGTTTGTAGCAACCATTTCATTAATTGTTGTGGCAACAGGTGTTACCTTAGAGGGTTGACAATTCATTAAGCAGTGTTCTGAAGGAAAGGACAAAGTTCGGATCTTCCAATCAATCTGTGGGTTATGCAGAGCAAGCCAAGGTACCCCCAAAATCACTGGAAACTGTGTTGAGGAAATTAGGTGGAAAGAGATAGCCTCATGGTGATTCACTTCCACAGTCAACTTAAAGGGCACAGTCTCATGTGTAACCGGTCCTGACGTAAGTGGAGAACCATCAACTGTCTCCATTAACACAGGTGAAGAATTAGGGATAGACTGAATTCTATTTCCTGCTGCAAATTTAATGTCCATAAAGTTTCCGCCTGCTCTAGAATCTATCATAGCGGTAGTTGAAATTTTACGATCACCACATTGCAACGTGATAGGCACCACAAAATGAGGATGTTAAGTCAACATACCCTCTCTAACATGAGCCAGAGAAAACAAGGGTTGTGTGACAGAATCCAGTTGATCCGAAATCTGGGATTGGTGTCGAATCTGTGCACCCTCAGCCGCCATAGCTATTGTTCTTTTGGATTTGCTAGGGCAATTGATGGCATAGTGCCCTGCACTACCACAATACAGGCATAAATTGTGAGTGCGTCGCCACTGTTTTTCTTCGTTGGATAATGGCCCTCTTATTAGATTTACCTGCATAGCCTCTGGCTCAGAGTCTGTAGGTGTTTGTGGGATCGGAGTAGAAGTTCTTGAATAGGAAATTGGAGTAGTACTTGGTCTAAAAGAGCCCTGTCTTTCCAATCTTCTTTCAGAAAGTCTCCGATCAATACGGATAGCCAAACGCACAAATGCATCAAAGTCAGCAGGAAGATCAACACGAGCTAGCTCATCTTTTATAGCTTCTGAGAGACCTTTTCTGAAGTTGAACCTCTGGGCTGATTGGTTCCAGGTAGTATCAGCAACCCACTGTCTGAATTCAGCAGCATATTCAGCCACCGAGTGCCTCCCTTGATGCAAATGAAGGAGAGTGGCTTCTGCTGTAGCACATCGATTGGGGTCATCAAAAACTAGGCACATGGCCTCAAGAAAGTCATTTAGATTACCCAAGACTGGACTGTCTTGTTCCAGAAGAGGGGAGCCCCAAGCCAGGGCTTCATCTTTGAATAAGGAAAAAATAAATCCCACCTTCTCTCTTTCAGATGGAAATTGGTGAGGTAACATCATGAAGTGCAAATGGCATTGATTTAGGAAACCCCTACATTTTTTGCGATCTCCTCCAAACTTTTCTGGCAGGGGCAAGCGGGCCTCTTGAGCAGGTGTAACAGTAGCAGCCGCAGCATCACGTGCCCTGTAGCTGGTATACTCACTGTGCATTGACTGAAATTTATTTTGCAGTTCAGCTACCTGGTCCTGCAGCACTTGGATGGTCTGTGCCTGGGTCTGCACAGTTCTTGCAAATAAAGCAACCTGCTGGGCCAATGCAGAATCTGTCCTGGCGGTCTCCATGAAAGGGCCAGATTATTCTGTAATGATATAGAAATCACAAAGTTGTGGAGACCAGTAGCCAAGGTCAGCAATAATCCAGTTCCGCAAACTTGTAGGTGAAAACAGGAACAAGGTTTATTGAAGTGATCAGAAACCACACAATAATCTGGCAAGGATCAATAGACAGGAAGTGCCTTATATAGGCCAAGGACCAGACACAGCTGAAGAGACTTAGGTACTGATACAATTGCTAGCAGAGTCAAGCTTATAAGGTCTCAATGGAATTCACAACAGGCAAGCTGGCGCAGTGGTAGGGAAGAGGTATAGCAGCCTAGGGACCAGGGTTCAAAACCCAGCAGAGTCAATTCCTCACATTGCCCTTGCTTAGCTGCATTTCCAATCTGTAACAATAATTGTATTTCATCACTTTCAGCTATATTTGGGGGTTTATAGCATACTCCTACTAATATTCTTTTGGAATTTGCTGCTCCGCTAATTAACTCTACCCACAAACATTCAACTTTATCACTAGGTCCACCATAAATATCTTCTCTGACTATAGCCTTAAATTCAGGCTTAACATACAGACAAATCCCTCCTCCTCATTTACCATTGCCTCTATCTTTCCTAAATAGGTTATAACCATCCAGATTAACAGTCTAGTCATGAGATTCATCCCACCACGTTTCGGTAATGCCTATTAAATCCCATTTTTCTTTAATTGCTAATAATTCTAACTCTCCCATTTTTCCTGGCAAGCTTCTGGCATTAGCAAGCATACACCATATGTTATGAGTCTGTAGTTCTGAAGTGCCTACCACTGTACTTGAATTACTTAGTACTACCTCCCTATTGACTATACTACCCCTCCCCCATCTCCTCCCCTATGAGTTGTTAATTCATCCCTTATACCCTCTACACTTTCTACCCCATTACTTATATCTAGTCCCTCCCCCCCACCTACTAGTTTTAAAACTCCTCCAGCCTTTCTACCATCCTATCCCCTAGTACAAAAGCTCCCTCATCATTATGGTGCAATCCATCCCTACTGTAGAGATTGTACCGAAGTGAGAAGTCAGCCCAGTGCTCTAAAAGCCAAACCCCTCCTTAGTGCACCACATCTTTAGCCACGCATTAACCTCCCTAATCTCCTTCTGCCTCCCTCCAGTCAATTATTATTATCATGCTCCAGTCAATTAAAGATTTTGTTTTTCAATTCAACTGTATTTGTATTTTATTTCTGGTTATTTTTCCTTGATCAAATCCTTATCAGGTACCCTTTTTTTTTATTTACATAAGATAGGATTTTTCTTTTATAATCCTTTTGTCTGTTTATAGTTTTGTTTATTCATACAGCATTTCACTTGAGTATATGTTTATTTTGTGTTAATCTTTTACCCTCTTTATTTATGTTAATTTCGTGATTCTATTACTTAAAGTGCATTTTAATTCAAATTGTGCTATTCAAAACTGTTATCTTAAAGTGATTGTGCTAATTTATTCTTATATTGTTGAATTAACCTTTTACCTTGTGACTGTTTGTCACAGTCACTACTTTACCTTATTAATTTAAAGTGCTGGTGCTGTGCTATTTTTTAAAATGTATACACTCCTGATTTTATGCTGTATCTTGAACTGTATGTTTCATTAATGCTTCTGTCTATTAGTTTTTTTGAAAGGAGGTTGTGTCCTCCTTTTTCTTCAGTTTTTTGCTTTAATTATGCTTTCACTTCTTTTTTCTTGCTTTTCTATTTTCTTATTCTTGTATATTACTCTGTTGTTTCTATATTGTAAATTTGTGGTGAAAGTATTGGCTTCCGATATTTCTTTTAAGTTCACTAGTGGTGCTGGAGCTATAGAACTATATCTATCATGCTCCACGCTATGTTTGCGTGGTCTGAGCTGTGATCGCGCTTACTGATGACGTCACAATCTCTCCTTTTAAAAAACTAATAGACATAAGCATTAATGAAACATACAGTTCAAGATACAGCATAAAATCAGAAGTGTATACATTTTAAAAAATAGCACATCACCAACACGTTAAATTAATAAGGTAAAGTAGTGACTGTGATAAACTAACAGTCGCAAGGTAAAAGGTTAATTCAACAACAAGAAATTTAAGTTCATGATCAATCTTCGTGTTCTATCATGCAAGTCCCACGGGCTTGGAGGTCAATCACCCTCCAAGCCCGTACGGACTTGAATAACAAGCAACGGGCTTGGAGGTAATTGAAGCCCGTGGGACTTTGGACGGAAATTAAACCTAAAATCAAAGATTATAATTTGGCGATGTGCAAGCTTGAGAATGTTTTGCTATTAATCCTCATGTCCCCCATTGTGTTCCCCATCATTTACAATGCTGGATTGAATATCTATTTGCTTCTGCAATGCTTTGAGTTTGCGGCCTTCAACCCTTCGAACCCGTTCGTGTTTTAATAGTGATTTACTGGCTTTGAGGTAATTGTAGCCCGTGGGACTTTGGACGGAAATTAAACCTAAAATCAAAGATTATAATTTGGCGATGTGCAAGCTTGAGAATGTTTTGCTATTAATCCTCATGTCCCCCATTGTGTTCCCCATCATTTACAATGCTGGATTGAATATCTATTTGCTTCTGCAATGCTTTGAGTTTGCGGCCTTCAACCCTTCGAACCCGTACGTGTTTTAATAGCGATTTACTGGCTTTGAGGTCATTGAAGCCCGCGGGACTTGACCGTAAATAACTCTGAAATGAAATATTGGATTTGGGCGATGTGCAAGTTTGAGAGGGTCTTGCTATTAATCCTCATGTCCCCTCTTATGTTGCCTATCATTTACAGTACTTTACAGTGCTGTCTTGAATTTATATTTGCATTTACAGTTTTCTGACTTTGCGGCCTTGAAATACGATTTACGGGCGCGCAGGACATTTTTATACCACTAGCAACATTGTTGTTTTTATATTTTTCACTATGTGTAGGGGGAGATGAAACCTATGTGGAACAAGGTGTATTTTATCTTAAGTACAGTTTTGCATCCTCTATGCAATAACAAACTTTGTATTTTTGTTAAATGGATGAGTGAGCACTTTTCATTTCACTTTAGGTAAACTTTAATTTTCTTTGTTAGCAGCAACTCTGCCGAGCCAGTGCTACAGAGTCTGTGTCTTCATAAGTTTCAGAGGGCAATCCCAAGCATATACTATTTGCTTTATTTTAGTCAGTAAAAACAGAACTTATAAGCGCTACTTAAAAGTAAATAGGTACATATGTATAGTATATACCTAGTTAAATCCCAAAATCTCATTTAAATACAGTGGATATAAAAAGTCTACACACTCCTGTTAAAATGTCAGGTTTCTGTGCTGTAAAAAAAAGAGACAAAGATAAATCATTTCAGAGCTTTTTCCACCTTTAATGTGACCTATAAACTGTACAACTCAATTGAAAAACAAACTGAAATCTTTTAGGTAGAGGGAAGAAAAAATATAAAAATAAAGTAATATGGTTGCCTAAGTGTGAACACCCTTAAACTAATACTTTGTTGAAGCACCTTTTGATTTTATTACAGCACTCAGTTTTTTTGGGTATGAGTCTATCAGCATGGCACATTTTGACTTGGCAAGATTTGCCCACTCTTCTTTGCAAAAACACTTCAAATCTGTCAGATTGCGAGGGCATCTCCTGTGCACAGCCCTCTTCAGATCACCCCACAGATTTTCAATCGGATTCAAGTCTGGGCTCTGGTTGGGCCATTTCAAAACTTTAATCTTCTTCTGGTGAAGCCATTCCTTTGTTGATTTGGATGTATGCTTTGGGTCGTTGTCATGCTGAAAGATGAAGTTCCCTTTTCATGTTCAACTTTCTAGCAGAAGCCTGAAGGTTTTGTGACAATATTGACTGGTATTTGGAACTGTTCATAATTCCCTCTATCTTAACTAAAGCCCCAGTTCCAGCTGAAGAAAAACAGCCCCAAAGCATGATGCTGCCACCACCATGCTTCACTGTAAGTATGGTGTTCTTTTGGGGATGTGCATTGTTGTTTTTGCGCCAAACATATCTTTTGGAATTATGGCCAAAAAGTTTAACCTTGGTTTCATCACACCATAACACCTTTTCCCACATGCTTTTGGGAGACTTCAGATGTGTTTTTGCAAAATATAGCCTGGCTTGGATGTTTTTCTTCATAAGGCTTTCGTCTTGCCACTCTACCCCATAGCCCAGACATATGAAGAATACAGGAGATTGTTGTCACATGTACCACACAGCCAGTACTTGCCAGATATTCCTGCAGCTCCTTTAATGTTGCTGTAGGCCTCTTGGTAGCCTCCCAGACCAGTTTTCTTCTCGTCCTCTCATCAATTTTGGAGGGAGCTCCAGTTCTTGGTAATGTCACTGTTGTGCCATATTTTCTTCACTGTGTTCCATGGTATATCTAATGCCTTGGACATTCTTCTGTACCCTTCTCCTGACTGATACCTTTTAACAATGAGATACCTCTGATGCTTTGGAAGCTCTCTGTGGACCATGGCTTTTGCTGTGGGATGCGACTAAGAAAATTTCAGGAAAGACCAACTAGAGCAGCTGAACTTTATTTGGGGTTAATCAGAGGCACTTTAAATGATGGCAGGTGTATGCCGACTCCTATTTAACACAATTTGGAATGTGATTGCTTAATTCTGAACACAGCTACATCCCCAGTTATAAGAGGGTGTGCAGACTTATGCAACCATATTATTATTATTTTTTTTTTCTTCCCTTCCCCTAAAAGATTTCAGTTTGTTTTTCAATTGAGTTGTACAGTTTATAGGTCACATTAAAGGTGGAAAAAGTTCTGAAATGATTTATCTTTGTCTCATTTTTTTACAGCACAGAAATCTGACATTTTAACAGGGGTGTGTAGACTTTTTATATCCTCTGTATATAGTAGATCTGATTTCTACACAAGATTAAACTAATTTAGAATAAATAACTTTATACATTTGTAGTGCCTTGCCATTTAAAATAAGAACTTTAAATAATAACTAGCGACTTGTAAGGCAGGTAATGATGTTTGCCGCACAAAGTAAGGCTTTTGCCCTCTGAGTACCTTCGGCGCTCATTTCCACCCCCCTGTATACTTTTGGTCATCTGAACGCCTTCGGCGCTCATTGCAATCCTCTCTCCTGCTCATGTTTTTTTACATATATATATTTTTTAATGATAATTAATTAATTAACTAGGAAATTAATATACTTTACCTATTTGTGATAAATATATCCAGCAATCAACATCCTGAAGAGCTAACAATCTGTTTTTTACTGCAGCTTACAATATACAGTTGGACTGTTACTGAGGTGTAAGTGTCAGCAACGTGTCAAGTGTGCAGTGTAAATGCTGCGTGCGCGAGGCCAAACCGTTTGTTTACTTGTGTAAATCGCCATTTTAGAATGGTAATGTTATTAGTTGCAAGTTAGTGTTGTAAAATGGCGGCAATTGTGTATGTGTTACGCGGGTGTGGATAATTTTCCATCCTTCCTAATGTGTATTTTGTACCTCGTAAGTTCCTGGGTAAAAGTCTTTTGTACTTGACGTTGCATTTGCGGCCTGCAGTGAGCCTTTCGGCTCATTGCAGCTGACGTTGGAGCCTCCACCTCCGCATTTGCGGCCCGAAAGCATGATGATGACTCGCAGTTTGACAATTATAATATGTGATTGTATTTAAATAGAAAAATGGCAGAATTATTTTAAACTTGTTATTTTTTAAACTTTCTCATGACAAAATTGTGATTTTTTTAAATATTCTGTTCTGTATTTCTATAATGGATGATCTAATACTTATTTAAGTCCCACTGATAAACCTACATAAGTTCAAGTGGAAATAATAAGGAAGTGTGGTGTTGTAGCTGTAAGTTTATTTTTATATGTTTTACCATTCAATTACAAGTACATATCAACAGTGTTAGCACATGAAGCAGTTTACAGTTGCTAAAAGCTAGAACACATTTGTAAAATAGACTGCCTAATGCTTTCTATTCCTACAGATTATGGCAGACCATCAGCTTAACTCACCAACTTGCTCATGGGTGCGAACTTAAACAAACAGGCATTATAAACAGGCGACTCCTCATGAGTGATACTTAGACGCCACTCCATTCCTTTCATGTTGAATATAATAAAAACCTACCTATCATTTACCACCCTACTGGCCTAGAGTAGTTATGATTCTCCCCTTCAGAGGAAAAGACCAACAACAACATAGTTTCTCATGGTCTAACTATTCATACTATCTCTAATTGTCTGAATAAGTACTCATCACACCTTTATCTAATAGGAAATGTCAATGGATCTCCTACAGAAACTCCAGTTTCATGTGTCTAATTAGTGCTGGTACTGAAGAGATTTCTTGAAAGCTGCTTTCCCTTGCTTAATATATGAAAACATAATTTAAGCCTCTGTATTTTTGTATGAATTACATGATCGTTTAACTACTTGTTTAATTGATATGGATTTATGGTTTGCATTATATAACAATGCATGATCATACATTTATTCATTCAGTAGCTAATATTTATGGCATAAAAAAATTGAGTTGCATCATAAACTGATGATAAAAAAACCTGACCTAGACAAAAGAACAGTTGCAAGTATTGTCAGGTACCATGAAATGGGCACAACTGTATGAGGAATAAAATCCTAATATACATATATTCTAATAGAATTAATTACACAATCATTTTATGTAGAATTATATAATAATGGCAATATCTTATAGAACATCAGTCCAAAGTGTCTGGGAACAAAGAAAGTGTACCTAAATCTCCTTTCACAAGCTCACAAATGTATGCTCTCTCATTTACACCCTTCCTGGTTCTGAAGCAAATATTTACATGCCCATAAAAGCATGCCTTGCATACACAATTTTGCCCACACGCAAATTCTCTAATTGTAAAACACTTTGACGTCAAAGCTCTCATTCACACGTTTTCATTTATCTGGTCTTAAGAATACATGCATGCACAAGATCTAATACAAGCAAGTGCTCCCATGCATGCATTCTCAAACTCTCGCACACAGATACATCCAATCTCATGCACAATCAAGTCCCATAGATGTCTTTAGATAAAAGTAGCGTAATCCATTTTAATAAGTTTGGATAACTATAATGGCTGCAAATACAAACAATGCCTAAAGTGAAGGTAAGGAAAATGTATCCTCACATCTCTGGAGCTAGTGGTGCAAACAATTAACCATATTATTTTATTAGACATCTCTGTGTGCCCCGTTTTTGCATTTGGTTTCTTTGTGGTGTCCAACACTTATAAAGACCATCTCCTGATACATGTGCTTATGAGTAAAGTTTTTGTATGGAAATGTTGACTTCATTACCTATAGTAGCATTTTGTAAAGAGTAGGTTGGATCTACAGTTATATAATAGTTTATAAATTTATTCTGTATGAATGCATCATCCTTGCTTGTGAATGTCCCTGGGGGAGGAACAAATAAAATGTGATTAGTTTTAATGTTTAAGTAAAGAGGCTTGAATATAATCTAACCAGTAGAAGCTGTATGCTTATAACCCCTTACAAGAAAGATAAACCTATACAGCCTTATAAAATTGTGATTCGGCCAATTCTAAAGGGCTCTATATAAGCACAGAGCATATTTTGTTTTACAGAAGTTTTTAGTTAGTGAAATTCTATCCAAAAGCAAGGTCTTCACTAACTAGAAGCTTATGTAAAAAAAATATGCTCTGTGCTTATAAAGAGCCCTTTTGAATTGGCCGAATCACAATTTATTAAGGCTGATAGTTTGCCGTTCATCTCATAAGCAGCTTTATAATCAAACTAACATATACATATAAGTAGGGGACATAGAGGCAAAGAAAAGGAGAAGAAATACAGAAATATTGATGTCAATCACTGTAAAATATATCATTAATAAAATATCAATATAATTACTTAATATTTTCTCCTGGATATTGTAGGTATCCATCTGGAACTCTTTGACCTCCTCCTTCATCACCCTTATTGCAAGGTCACCGCCTGCTTTTATTGTTTATTTTAGGGAGGACATAGCAGTCCCTCTGTGCACAAGCATCAAATACTGAAACATAATTTGTCCATTGCAATGTTTACTTTAGAATAAGGACACTTCAAGGAACAATAGCATACAGCCAATGACCCTGCACTGAGGGAGTTTAATGAAAAGGTCAAAGAGCAAAACATGGATACAGTAGAGCTAAAAGGATGCTAAAACATGTAGGTAATTACACTGAAACATAACCAAATGATATTCAAAGCCCTTTAATAACTTCATTATGCTTTCAAAACGTGCTTGCTTTACAATGTTTAAGATGTATGACTTCAGTCCAAGCTCTTCACCTCCCATTCCTCTTATCAGCTCACACAATTCTAATGGGACCTGTCCCCTCCACGTTTCTTCCTGTTGAATGAGGTGCACACAGAAATTATAGAGATTGATGTATGGTAATTTATTCAGTTATATAAGGGCAAAATATTTTTTTTATACTTTGTTTTAACTATTGTGCTTGATTGTGTTCAGTAATGAGTTGGTCATTCTACACTTTTTGTCTATGTAAACTATAAGGATTACAAATTCATGTGAATGATCTGTAATTACTTTTACATTCCTTCTTGCATAAAAAGTAAGAAATATACACACTCCAACCAAAGACTAACATTTCAGATTTCAACAAAAAGGAATACCATATATACTCGAGTATAAGCCGAGTTTTTCAGCCCTTTTTTTAAGGCTAAAAAGGGCCCCCTCGGCTTCCACTCGAGTCACCCCCCCGTGTCTCTTTCCCCCTCGTGTCCCTCTTTCCCTCCCCCTCCCTTATCATCCTCAACCCCCATCCTCAACCCTCTCATCCTCATCCTCAACCCCCCTCCTCATCCTAAATCCCCCTCCTCGATTTACCCCTCTAATTACCTCCCCCTCTCCCTTTCTCCTCATTTACCTTCCATCAGCAGCTGCTCCTCCTCGCTCCTTCCGGCTGCGTCAGGACCCGGCATATGCTAATGACGTGACGTCACATGCAAGTCACGTCATTAGCATTGGCCGGGTCAAGATGCAGCCGGAAGGAGCGCGGAGGAGCAGCTGCAGATGGAAGGTAAGTGAGGGGAAAAAGAGAGGGGGAGGTAATTAGAGGGGTAAAGTGAGGAGGGGGGTTTAGGGTGAGGAGGGGGGTTATGGTGCGGAGGGGGGTTTAGGATGAGGAGGGGAGTTGAGGATGGGGGGTTGATGATGAGGGGGGGATGAGGATGGGGGGGTTTAGGTTGAGGAGGGGGGTTTAGGAGGGAGGTTGAAGAGTTGGTTGAGGGAAGTTGAGGAGGGAAGTTGAGGATGAGGAGGGGGGTTTAGGATGAGGATGGGGGGTTTGAGGATGGGCGGTTGAGGATGGGGGTTGAGGATGAGGATGGGGGGTTGAGGTTGAGGAGGGGGGTTGAGGAGGGAGGTTGAGGATGAGGAGGGTGATAAGGGAGGGTGATAAGGGAGGGGGAGGGAAAGAGACACAGGGAAGGGAGGGGGAGGGAAAGAGACACAGGGAAGGAAGAGGAGGGGAAGAGACACAGGGGAGGGAGAGGAGGGGAAGAGACACAGGGGAGGGAGAGGGGGAGGGATAGGGTGGAAAAGGCACAGGGGAGAGAGAGAGGGGGGACACAAGAAAGGGGCACAGAGGGCACACAAAAGGGAGACACAGAGGGCACAAGAGGGACACAGGGGGCAGCACATTTCCCACCCTCGGCTTATACTCAAGTCACTAAGTTTCCCAGTATTTTGTGGTAAAATAGGTGCCTCGGCTTATACTCGGGTCAGTTTATACTCAAGTATATACGGTAGTTTATGAAACTCATTTACTCCATTTGCTGGCTTTAACAATTTAGAAATATATTTAATGCACTTATCTCACACTCCCTTGGGCAGAATTGGCCATGTTCTCTTTAATGTATTTATGATTGCTTAAATAAAATTGCTTAAATGCAATGTTGTTTATAATTTCAGAACAGAGCCCACAAACTATGGGACACTGTCTTCAGCAAGAGTCTTTTCAAATTGACAGAGAGCTGCAAACTGTAAAATCAAATAAAAACAATTATTATCATTTTCTTGATTAATAGCCTACTATTTTTCTTTAAATTATTTTTTAGCTGTAAATGTATCTGTTATAAATGTATGTTCCTTTTTTTGTTTTTTATAAAGCAACAATTTTATTTCTTCTAAATATTGCTATACATGAAGAATGTTATCCCAAATATTTGTTGAAGTTTGTTCCCCCCCCCTTTTTAATTAATCAATTAATCAATTAATTAATTATTAAGTAATTATACTTTACCTATTCTCTGTAATTTTCTGTAATCCAAATCCTAAAAAACTAACACTCTCTCTTAGAAAGTATGCCAGCAGATAAATGTCCAGTCACACTGTTCATCACCTGAGGAGAAAGTGAGAAAGATCTGGAAATTGTCCAGTATATATAGCCACAGTCGCAAGACAGAACAGTTGGTTTAGGCACAAAATGCACTGCGCATGCTCTATTTTGCGTGTTAGCTGCAATTCGCGAGTCTCACGACGTCAAGATTCTCTCCCACTTTGCTGTTTTCCCACTTTGCGGTTTTCGCGATTTCTTGCTTTTGAGAGTTTCCTTCCTCTGTGTCTCCTTCCCCCTTCTGCTTCCCATGTATCCCCCCCCCCCTGTCATCCCCTTCTTCTTGTGCCTTCAATCTTTCCCAGAATCAGAGTCTTTTCTAGAGAATGGCCAAAATATTTTAGCTTCAGCCTTATGATCATACCTTCTAGTGAACAGTTTGTCTTGATTTCCTGAAGTACTGATTTATTGGATCTTCTTCCAGTCGAAGGGACTCTAAGTAGTTTTGGCCAACACAACAATTCAAAGGCATCATATGGCGCTAAGACTTCTTTATGGTACAGCTGTCACATCCGTATGTTACTACTGTGAATACCATAGTTCTAAATATGCAGACCTTTGTTTCTTTTAATTTCATGACTACAGTCACCATCTGCAGAGATCTTGGATCCCAGGAAAATAAAATCTTTCACTGCCTCCACTTCTTCCCCGTCTAGGAACTGATCTTCGTCTTTTTAAAGTTGAGGAGAAGGGCAACTATTGCACTCTCTTCTTTTACCCTCATCAACAGGTCCTTTAGTTCCTCCTCATTTTCAGCCATCAAAGTAGTATAATCTGCGAATCTGAGGTTGTTGATATTTCTTCCAGCAATATTGATTCCGTCTTTGGATTCATCCAGTCGGCATTATGCAGGATGTTCTCTGCATATAAGTTGAACTACATAAGGTGACAATATGCAACATTTGCCCATGCAAACCTTAGTGAATAGACAGAATGTTGTTCCAGAGTGGTACTAAGGCACGTGTCAGAGCTCAGGACTGTGCTCAGTTTCACCACAATCTTGACCTGTGTGTCTGCTCTGTTGTGATATGTACATGTGTAGTAAGAGAATATTTAAGCCTCTTATTCCTATAATGTTAATGTGTTTCCTTTGACCCAGTGTTAGTGTGAATTGGGCTATGCTTCACTCCATTCTGCAGGTTTCAGGCAGTTATTCCCAAAATGTCTGCTATTCACTATTAATAATGGAAGCTTTGCAGTTATGTATTCCCATTTTGCAGTATTAATATGTATGTATGTATAATTGGAAGTTACTTGATTGCCTTAGTTCAATTTAATTTATATTTATTTGAGTTATGTTATTCCTAAAATGTATAACCTTATGCATGCCTCTGTGTATCACCACTTGTATTTACCTCATGAAGTTGTTTTTTAAATTAGCAAAAGCATCCATTCTGCTTCTTAGAAGTTTATTTACTTCCCTGTCTTTCTTCTATAAGAGTGCTTTTTCAGAGAACATTGTTCCTTTTAAGGATTCTAATCTTAACTTCATTGCATCGAGCGATGCAAATGTCCTGCCTTCTTGAAAAAGTTGATTACAACATATTGAAAATTCCCTACGTTTACCACTTCTGCTGAATAATCATTGTATAATTGCAAGTGGAGCCTTCATATGATGATCTTTTCAATTTTCTGAATTCTTGCAATAATTGTTGCTTTTCTTGGAAATTAAGTACTCGTATATACTCAAGTATAAACAGACCCGAGTATAAGCCGAGGCACCTATTTTACCACAAAATACTGGGTAAAATGAGTGACTCGAGTATAAGCCGAGGGTGGGAAATGTGCTGCCCCCTGTGTCCCTCTTGTGTCCCCTCTCTCTTCTCCCCTCTCCCTTCCCTGTGTCTCTTCCCCCTCTCCTCATTCTCAACCCCACTCCTCATCCTCAACCCCACTCCTCATCCTCAACCCCACTCCTCATCCTCAACCCCCCTCCTCATCCTCAACGCTCCCCCTCCTCATCCTCAACGCCCCCTCCTCATCCTCAATGCCCCCCTTCTCATCCTCAACGCCCCCCTCCTCATCCTCAACGCCCCCCCTCCTCATCCTCAATGCCCCCCCTCCTAATTCTCAACGCCCCCCCTCCTCATCCTCAACGGCCCCCCTCCTCATCCTCAACACCCCCCCTCCTCATCCTCAATGCCCCCCTCCTCATTCTCAACGCCCACCCTCCTCATCCTCAACGCCCACCCTCCTCACCCTCCTCATCCTCCCTCCTCACCCTCCTCATCCTCCCTCCTCATCGTCCCTCCTCATATTCAACCTCCCTCCTCAACCTCCCTCCTCAACCTCCCTCCTCAACCTCCCTCCTCATCCTCAACCCCCCATCCTCAACCCCTCCTCATCCTCAACCTCCCTCCTCAACCCCCCATCCTCAACCCCCTCCTCCTCATCCTCCCTCCTCAACCTCCCTCCTCAATCCCCATCCTCAACCCCCTCCTCCTCAACCTCCCTCCTCATCCTCCCTCCTCATCCTCCCTCCTCATCCTCAACCCCCCCATCCTCCCTCCTCATCCTCAACCTCCCTCATCAACTCCCCTCCTCATCCTCAACCTCCCTCATCAACTCCCCTCCTCATCCTCAACCCCCCATCCTCAACCCCCCATCCTCCTCATCCTCCCTCCTCATCCTCCCTCCTCATCCTCCCTCCTCATCCTCAACCTCCCTCCTCAACCCCCCATCCTCAACTCCCTCGTCCTCATCCTACCTCCTCAACCTCCCTCCTCAACCCCCCATCCTCAACCCCCTCCTCCTCATCCTCCCTCCTCAACCTCAACCTCCCCATCCTCAACCCCCTCCTCAACCTCCCTCCTCATCCTTCCTCCTCATCCTCCCTCCTCATCCTCCCTCCTCATCCTCAACCCCTCCATCCTCCCTCCTCATCCTCAACCTCCCTCATCAACTCCCCTCCTCGACCTCAACCCCCCCTCCTCATTCTAACCCCCCCTGCTCATTCGAAACCTCCCCCTGCTCATTCTAACCCCCCCCCTGCTCATTCTAAACCCCCCTCCTCATTTTACCCCTCTAAATACCCCCCTCTCCCTTTCCCCTCACTTACCTGCATCTGAAGCTTCTGCTCCGGCCCAGCTCCTTCCAGTGTCTTGATGTGGAGCGCATGTGACGTCATGTCATTAGCATATACCGGGTGCCGGCGCCCGGTATATGCTAATGACGTGACGTCACATGCGCGCCACGTCAAGACGCCGGAAGTAGAGGAGGCCCGAGCAGAAGCTTCCGATGCAGGTAAGTGAGGGGAAAGGGAGAGGGGCGGTATTTAGAGGGGTAGAATGAGGGGGGGGGGGTTAGAATGAGGAGGGGGGTTGAGGATGAGGAGGGGGAGGGAAAGAGACACGGGGGGGTTAGAGAGACATGGGGGGGGGTTAGAGAGACACGGGGGGAGAGTGACTCGAGTATAAGCCGAGGGGGCCCTTTTTAGCCTTAAAAAAAGGGCTGAAAAACTCGGTTTATACAGTAATCTTATTAATACTGTTCTGTTAGCCTGTGTTTGTTTCATCTGAAAACCAATTCAATAATTACTGATGGCCTATTTGGATTTATGCTGACCAATTTGGGTAGTTCACTGATGAAAAATGTAATAGATTACTACTATCAACAGATGTAGGCCAACGATTCTCAGATTATTCCGCCTGCTCCTATTTTCCATATCTTCTAGTTTAAACTTTTAAATCTAATTTTGTTCTCATAAATACTTTATTTGTCTCTCTTGTTCTATCACTCTATCTTCTGCAACATTAAGTATTTGTTCTGTTTGATCCATTCTTTGATTCATCATTTTAAATTCTTCTTTGATAGCATCGACACCTCTCTGCCGATTTTCTATTAGTGGCATAAACATTAAGATAAATTATAATCTCCTATTTCTTAATGATGAGAGATTCTTCAGGCTTCTCACACCAGCTGAATAAAACTATCTTAATCATAAAAAAAAATAAGATTACTGATTGATGCCAATAGATTTTCCTTTCCTGTATTCTCATAAGAAGTAAATAAGCTTAACGACTCTTTATAAAGACTTATTTTCTCCTGTATTTTAACCTGAAAAATAGAAATTACCCAAGCCTCTCTTATTGGCTCGATTAATCTTCATCATCTTAATCGCAAAGAATCATATTCTCTTAATCAATTCCGTCTTGCAAAGAATTACACATTCCCACATAATCCGTCAACAAGTTAAATCCCAATGTACAATGAATAAACAGTTTCACCAATTTATCACCAGTTGTATCAGGATCCAGCCTATAATTATAGATAGATTATAATCTTTTATTTCTTAATGATTAATGATTAGAGATTCATCATGGTTCTCTCATCAACCTAATGATTTCCATCTTAACCATAAAAAGTAATATGATTTTGTGTATATTTACACTCATGAATATATCCCTCCAATCCTCCAAGCTCCTCTGATAAAACAGCACAACTTTTCTTCATCATAACTTCCAAAACATGTCTCTGTTATACAAAGTTTCATCAGTTTGTCTAAACTGTACACTGAAGCATTATTTTCAAAGTTGTTGCTGAATATCCTTATATGCTTAGTAATACACTTTATAGAATAAATCCATCATTTTCTGCTCCATGTCTGTGCTCAGGTCTATTCATTTGACATCATGAGAATCACAATCAATTATTTTTCTCTTATTTTGCTGCAATGTCTTTGAAAAAATAAATTTATATTCAGTTGGTATTAAGTACAAATTTGTATCAAGCCTTTCTCATCAGCTCTTTGCTTTATTCATTTAGGTTTCATAGAAACAATAAACATAATTTATATTCATGCCATAATATTATGGCTGTAATTTAATTGTCTACGTATAAAAAGTAGAGGACCACTATGCAAGTATTTAGTAAGTAGATCCCTATAAACTGGTTTATGATCCAAAGTTATAGCCTCACTTGATCAAATTGGGTATATCAAATCATAATACAAATAGCTATCTACAGCAGTTAAACCATGTTTTTAATTGGTCCTAATGTAAAGAAGTGTATTGTAACAACTATAGTAGTAACGTTAATAATTCAAGAAAGTATAAAGTTACACAGAGGTAATGCTACATTTGAACTAGCTAAGTGACAAAATATGCAATAAGGTAAAAGCAAGACACTATCCATTGAACAGAGATTGTTGTCTAATGAAGAACTACTAGTTTAACCTGAAATTTCAGGATTTGCAATTTTGATAATATAGACAGCGTATGCATAGTACACGTATAGGTCTATAAAATACACAAATTATGATTTCAATAATGACCAGAGATAATTTCGATTTGGTGTTTTAAAAAATCTTGGTTTATTGAAATCAGGAATCGGTACCCATGTAACTGTTAGGGCTCCTCCCAGTTTATATATAAAAGCATCTTACATTGATACTTGCTCTCATATACAGCCACACGCTTGAAATGGTACACAATGTAACAGTCTACTACAGGTAACATGCAGTGAATTATAGACATGCTTTAATTAGTATGACTATTGCCAAGTCTCAATAATGGCTGTTGCTATTAAGTGTTGTTAAGCTTTCATTGGATATCAATTAATGAACAGGTGCGGCTGGTGCTTATGGGCAACCACCCTCCCAGAATGAATGCACTGACTTAATCCCCCATAACTAACTTGTTTAATTTAAATAATATAAATATGAAAATGTATTATATAATATTCAACCTTTTATTTTTTTTTATGTCTGCTGCTGTCACTTTAAATGATGAATCCTTTGGCAAGCAGTTAAACACACTGACTTATCTCCTTATCACATCTCCACCTGCTGGTGACTTGCTTTGTACTACAGATCAGGGCACAATGCTGCCTGTGCTCGATTTGAAGCAATGAGCCTGTCTGTCAAACACAGCATCACCCAATCAGAATGACTGGGAGAAGCTGAAGCTGTGGAGACCCATTGGGGCAAACCCCAGCTAATCACTGACACTGCCCCAGACAATTAGGACTTCTAAATTGCAGTATGCAGTGCATATTGGGAGATGTAGTCCAGTAAGAGCTGCCATGTTGATAGAGCTGTCCAGGACCTGATGAGTAGTCTCTGTCTGTTATTTTCTCTCTCTCTCTCTCTCTCTGTTTCTTGTTATCTGTGACTCTCTTATTCTCTCTGTGTGACTTGGACTCTCTCTCTCTCAAATTGGCTGTATCTTCCCCCAGGCACCATGCATCTAGATAGATAGATAGATAGATAGATAGATAGATAGATACATAGATATAGGCAGCTTCATAATGAAGTCTAGTATTTTTGTCATGACAGTTTGCTTTTAATTTGATACTGAAAAATGGTTTCTTGTTAGTGCAAAAACATCTGTGAGTAATTTCCCCCCCCCAAAATTTTAATTTATTGAAGCAATCTGTGTGCTGAAGGAATAAACCCCCCACACACACTTTATTGATCCCTATAATCTCTCTTTCTCTCTCCTCTTTCTGAATAGAGTTTATTGGAAAGAAACAACAACTCCTGGCCTCTGTATGTTGGTGACTAACCTGTATATATCAGACAAGATGGAAGGAAGGGTCCTAGAATACAGCTTCTAGTCTATATTTACATAGAATAAGACATCTGCATCCATATGATGGACCTCCTTCCATGCTTCTAGAAAGCATCCTGTTGTGCTGCTACAAAAGTTTCCCAGGTTCCCATATTTTAGATATTTTAATATTCTTCTCCACCCCTTTGTATATGTGTGTGTGTAAGTATGCCCACAGGCACATATATAATGTATATGACATGTGTGTGTATATACTAGGAAATTGGCTGTCAAAAATGACGGGAACAACATTTTAAGCATGACAATGCTGTTTGCCACACAATGTGAGCACTTTCGGCCCTGCAGACCAACAACTATTATATTGATATATATATATATATATATATATATATATATATATAAACACACATATATCATATAGAATATACATTATATATGTACTTGTGGAGCTTGCAATCAACAGTTTTAGTACAATTTAGTATAGCGGTTAACATCTGATTTTATTTAATTCAAATGATACACAGATTGTAGCCAGTTTAAGACGATGGTATAAGAGGTTGGGTGGTTTTTACTTCAGTTTTAGTTCTTGTATTGTCAAGTAAAATAACTTGATGTCTGCATTTTAGGTCTTACTTCAATCAGTCTACCTGTAGGAGCATTTAGACCGTGTAGTGTTGTAAAAATGTATTTCAATATACTATTGTTTTTCCCATTACTTTTGTTTTTGTTCAGTTGTGTCATCTCTCTGTGACCCTATTGACCACAGCACATCAGGCACATCTGTCCTACTCTGTCTTTCCCTTATTTGTATGCCTTCAATTTTTTCTCTTGGAAATCCTGTCTTCTATGCTGCTTGCTTACCTATCCCTCTCGTTATCCCCCTCTCTATCTCCATCTCTCTCTCTCTCGATCCCTGTCTCTCTCTATGGGATAATTTTCGTCTATTTCTAAGAGCTACCACGGCTATACGTCCCGATCTAACATGTTTTATATGTATTCTATTTAATTATTGCATGTCATCAAGAAAATAGAAGCACTTCTTATTACAAGAATAGTGAGCAGAACCAGCACCACCTCACCCTCATCAAGATAATATGTACATAAAGTGACAGGAAAACAAAATCAAGTGGGCAGGGCCTACACAGGTAACATGTGAAGTGGAGGAGTTTCTACTTTTGGGCAGAGTCAATTTAAGGGGAGGGGCCAGGTCTCTGCCTTCCGCCCCACCAACTTGGAAAGTCACCAGACGCCACTGTTAATGAATATAAAGTATATAGAGCAGGTGTGCCAAACAATACAGTGTATGCAAATGGGGAGACCAAATGCATAGAGTGTAAGATGCTCTAATCCTATTTTACGTCATATGGAGATGGTGCTTACAATGTGTTAATCTGATGATTGTTACTCACATGAGAAACAAACAATCCCACCGTAAGACCACATATCATTGAGAATTGGGTATCCAGAAGCTTTTGATGTGCAAAAGCACAACTAGATGTTGGCAAAACAAATGCTTCACTGCATTAATGTACTAATATAGTAGAAACAATGCATTGTCAATTAAAATAGTGCCTAATTAAAAATACAATATTCTAAATATAACGTCATGACGTTAGCATGGACATCTTGGAGGCAAGAAGGGAGAGGGTTGACATGACACAAGATTTAGGAATGAAGTGTGTTTTAGGAAAAAGGAATATGAGGACAAAGGGCAATGATTTAAGACTAGAAAGTAGTAGTTTAAGGGATAATGTTTAGAACATCTACTTTACAGAAAGAGTGATAGATAAGTGGAAGATCCTACAGCGATAGAAGGGACAAATGCAGTGAAAGAATCATGCTTAGGATGTAAATATATTTATCATAAGCAGTAATTAAACGTAAATACCCCTATAGTTCAAGAAAAAAGGCATTTCTTTGTAAAGTTGGTAACAAACTAACAACATTAGCAACTCTGTATGCTATGGGCATAAAAAAATTGGGGGGGAAATCTGAATATTTGAAGTTTGTGGGTAAGTTTTTTTTTTTATCTTTCAGTTGAGGAACGGTTACATGCAGCTTTCTCAAATGCACATTCTATAACGAATACCTTTGCGAAAGCTGCATATACGTGCAACAAGACTGCATTTAAGCTTCAAAGAGATCCAGGAAATAAACTAAGTTAATTTTTTTTAATTTTATTAAAAACTAGCTTCAAGACAATTTACCCTGTTTAGTTATGTTCTCAAACCAGACCCAAAGTTTCTAAGAATGTTTTGTTCAATGTACAGTTGTTTTTACGAAGAGAACAAGCTGAGTAGATTTCAACTTCTTATCTGCCGTCAAAATATATTTTCTGTGTTACTTTGCTAACTGCAGGTGACCTTGTTTCGTGAATTATGCGGAACAATCTGCCAAAACATGCAAATATAAAAGTGATTGAAACGTAATCTGCCATATGGAAATACAAATTAAAGAAACAGCCAATTTAGTGATGTTTTTTTCTCAGAGAAGCAAAATTCTGCCATACTGAAATGCTTTATATAAAAGTCTGATATTTTACAGGTTGCATTATTAACTGGACATTATTTTTATTTCAACCCCTGGAGAAAACACTATTAATTTATTTTTTCCTTAGAAGAATATGAAGAATTAAAGGCCTTTTTGTGAGATCTACAATTTAGAGGGAGTTGTGATAGTTTAGAAAGCGGGTGAGATGATAATTAGATTAAAAATAAGATACATTGATGAAAGGTAACAGTAAATCTGGATAATGTTTGTGAAACATTAAGGAGTTCATTATATAATCTTTTAAGAAGTGTTTTTTTAGGGAATGAGGGTTTGTGAAGCTAGGGAAAACAGATTGGGACAAGGAGTTTTAGAATACAAAGTATTCACCCCCCCTTGGCATTGTGAAGCAAACAACAAATAGGACAAAATAGCAGAAAAAGTCAATGTGCATAACTATTCACCTCCCTAAAGTCAATACTTTGTAGAGCCAACTTTTGCGGCAATCACAGCTCCAAGTCGCTTTGGATAAGTCTCTATGAGCTTGCCACAGCTTAAAACTGGGATATTTGCCCATTCCTCCTTGCAAAACTGCTCCAGCTCCTACAAGTTGGATGGTTTGCGCTTGTGAACAGCAATCTTTAAGTCTGACCACAGATTTTCTATTGGATTGAGGTCTGGGCTTTGACTAGGCCATTCCAACACATTTACATGTTTCCCCTTAAAGCACTCAAGTGTTGCTTTAGCAGTGTGTTTGGGGTCATTGTCCTGCTGGAAGGTGAATCTCCATCCTAGCCTCAAATAATGCACAGAGTGGTACAGGATTTGCTCAAGAATATCCCTGTATTTAGCACCATCCATCTTTCCCTCAACTCTGACCAGTTTCCCAGTCCCGGCTGCTGAAAAACATCCCCACAGCATGATGTTGCCACCACCATGTATTACTGTGGGGATGGTGTTCTTTGGGTGATGTGATGTGTTGAGTTTGCGCCAGACAAAGTTACATTTTAGTCTCATCAGACCAGAGCTTTAGTCTCATCAGACCAGAGCACCTTCCTCCACACCTTTTGGGAGTCTCCCACATGCCTTTTCACAAACGCAAAACATGCCATTTTGTTTTTTGCTGAAAGTAATGGCTTTCTTCTGGCCACTCTGCCATAAAGCCCAACTCTATGGAGCGTACAGCTTATTGTCGTCCTATGTACACATACTAAAGTCTCTGCTGTGGAACTCTGCAGCTCTTCCAGGGTTACCTCAGGTCTCTGTGCTGCCTCTCTGATTAATGCCTTCCTTGCCCGGTCCATGAGTTTTGGTGGGCGACCGTCTCTTGGTAGGTTTGCTGTTGTGCCATGTTCTTTCCATTTGGTTAAAATAGATTTGATGGTGCTCCTGGGAATCATCAAATATTTGGATATATTTTAATAACCTAACCCTGACTTGTACTTCTCAAAAACATTGTCCCTTACTTGTTTGGAGAGTTCCTTGGTCTTCATGGCAGTGATTGGGTAGTGGTGCCTCTTGCTTTGGTGTTGCAGCCTCTGGGGCTTTTCAAAAAAGGTGTGTATATGTCAGACAGATCACGTGACACTTAGATTGCACACAGGTGGACATAATTTCACTAATTATGACTTCTGAAGGTAATTGGTAGCACCAGAGCTTTTTATGGGCTTCATAACAAAGGGGGTGAATACATACGCACATGCCAATTTTCTGTTTTCTATTTCTAAAAAATAGTTTTATGTATATATTTTTTCTCATCTCACCTCACCAACTTAGACTATTGTGTTCTGATCCATCACATAAAATTCAGATTAACAAAACATTGAACTTAAGGCTGTAATGTAACAAAATAGGTAAAAAGTCAAGGGGGGGGGGGAATCATTTTGCAAGGCACGGTAAAACAAAGTAAGGAAAGTAAGGAAACAATAAAGCTACTGAAATCAACAGCTTTTAGAGCATAGTCAAATTCTATCTAATGAACACACATATTGTCACTGTCTCGTATGTGCAACTAAACTGACCATATGGTGGTTATGTATATGAAACCTGTTACAAGTGTCTTAATTATATGGTTCTGAAGGAAAATCTGTTCTTTTTCTATACAAACATTGAATGCTGGCACTTTCTGATTAGTCCTATACAAAGCAATATGAGTGGGAGATTAAATCACTTAATCAACAATATTTCATATATTTCACTAAGATGTTTATAGAACAGATTAAGTTTGATTCCATGTAGTAACAATTTCCAGAATTTAGTAGTCCTTTTAAAAAAAGGAATCATAAACAGTTGGCCTCAGAGTCCTTAGAGGTCACTCCCTTCCTTTCAAGTGGAATATCTTCTACCACCCTGTTAGTCTAGAGTAGGTATAAACAGGTATAAACCAGAAAGAACCAAAACATATGATTAGCTTTGCTGTTCAAGTTTAGAAGCTTTAATATAATCTATCCAATATTGGCGGTATGCTTAGAAACTGCAGCTAACCTTATTAACCTACAGTCTTCTTATAAGCAGCTTTATAAATACACTAACATATACTACACCCATCATAAAAGACAGTAGAAAACACAGAGTTAGAGAAACAACGATTTCAGAAATATTGATAATTGGCTTCCTCTTATAATCTCACACAGTTCAGATGCAGAGAGAGCACCCTCCCTATATTTACAGTCATTCACTTATTATTGCTTGTACTATGACAAGTCCCAGTCCTATTAGTTCAAGGTAAACATTTTAATTCTAATTATTATTACCACTTATTTATAACGTGCCAACATATTCTGTAGCACTATACATAAGTTGTGATCAAGGCACAACAATATTAATACAAAGATGGAGGGTCCTGTCTTTGAGCTTAGAATCCAGTGTCCATAGAGCTTTCACCAAAGCACTGTGCAAGATTGAAAACTTGCAGACTTAGGGCCTCATTCTATTAGCGGCCGCAGCCGTTGCGGGGCCGCAAGGACCGGCCGCAAGCTATTCGGCTATTCTATTCCCCTCCGGCCGGGGATTCCGGCAGGCTTGCGGCCGGTGCCTTGCTATCTCTTGCGGCCGCTCGCGCCAGAGGAAATCCTTTGATCTAAAACGGCTGCAAGGAAATCGGCCGTAAGAAAATCCTATTTGCCATTCAATTGCTCCGGGAACCCTCTCTGCAAGGCTAAAACCGAGCCGCAGCTTACTTGCAGGAAAGAGGTCCCGCTAGCACCAATTAAGCACGAAATATAGCCCAAATAAAGCCATGCTGCACTTTGAGAAGCCTATAAAGTGATTTTCGGTGTTAGCAAAAATAGCACAAAATTCCCCTATACTCAAATCCGTAAAATAAATTTTTTTTTATATTCGTCAAATATCCATGTAAAAAGTCCATAGGGCTTGGAGCACCTCAGACACGCCCACGCCGCAGCCGGAAAACAAACAGTTAATTTGAACTCGGGTTTGGGCTGATGTGCAAGCTTGAGAGTGGGTTACTTTTAATCCTCATGTCCCCCAATATGATCCCTAGCATTTACAGAGCTGTACAGTGCAGGCTTGAATTTATTTTTGAGTTTTAAGTTTTCAGAGCTTACGGCCGGGTGCAAGATTTACGGCCAGCCGAAAGAGGAGATCCTTGCGGGGCCGTTTAATTGAATTGCGAGGTAACGGGACCCCCGCAAGGAATCGCAGCCTTACGGCCGGTTTACAGCCGATAATAGAATGAGGCCCTTACAATCTAAAGGTTTTGGGTGTGGTACAGGAGGGTGAGAAATGCAGTGTGAATATTAAGGACGGAGGTTATAGGCTTCTTTAAACAGGTGTGTTTTTAGTGAGGTTTTGAAAGATATGAAGCAGGAGGATAATCTGGTGGAGCGTGGCAAGGAGTTACAGAGAATAGGGGCAGCGTGAGAAAAGTCCTGAAAGTGGGAGTGAGAGGAGATGATGAGAGAGGAGGAAAGGCGAAGGTCGCCAGCAGAGCAAAGAGGGCGGGTGGGGGAATATTTGGAGATGAAAGCAGAGATATAAGGGGGTGCTAAGGTGCTCTTTCCCCTCCAAGTTTTTACATTTTGCACAAGGCATACACGTATATTATATAAGTTGGTGTAATTTATTCAGTGATAGTGTTATATAGAGAAAATAAAACATAACACATACTGTATATTTTAATTGTTTATGTTTTAAGTATGATACCTTATTGTGTTTAATAATACCATTCCACACTTTTTGATCTACATGAAAACTATATGGAGTGAAAGTCCGAGCAAATGATCACTTCCATTACATTTACATTGCTTCTTGCCAGGAAAAGTAACATTAATCAAATATATACAATCCAACCAAAAAGTTTAAGATTTAAAAAATAAATATATATATATATATATATATATATATATATAATATGAGTAGTTTGTAATATTAAATTCCTCAATTTGCTGGCTTTAATAGTTTAGATGTGGATTGAATACACCTTTGTCACACTCTCTTGGGCAGGGATGGCCACTCTCTCCAAGGTATTTATGATTGCTTAAATAGAGCTCTAAAATGGAATGCTATTAATCATTTCAGAACTCAGCCCACAACTATTAGGTTTGATTCTGAGTGCTGTCTAATGGTTTTCTTGCCTTCTTTCAATTATTTACCACTGTACAATACTATTTCAACAATCAATACTGAATTCATGTAAGGTTAGTATGCTACTTCTTTTATTTAAAATACGGTACATAATGTGCTTGTTTTTTATTTTTTTAATTGCTACATCATAGGGCTTGCAAGATACATACAGTATATGTAAAGCTAAAGCAATGCAGGCATATGAACCATGCACATAGGAACACAAATGTCTGAATACAATTGCAGTATATCCTGACATTCATAAATAGACACTTTACATTTACATGTGCATTTGTGTTTTTTAAAGATACCTATATTTGCACAGATAATGATACTTTTGCACTAAAACACAAATATGATGATTATTGCCAGATGAACATGGGTGAGCAATGACAAAGGCATGCATAGCAACACCCATATACTTATAAATTAATACCCACAATTAATATTAGATTATTAATCACTGTAAATAAGCTCAGACTTTTCAAAATTTGTTGTATTATAATTTACATTAGGAATGCAGTCTGTTCTCTGTCCATACCTACCTTAAATATGTGTGAAAAATACAAATAATCAGCCTTATTAAATTGTGATTCAGCCAATTGAATAGGGCTCTATAATAGCACATAGCATATATTTTTTACAGAAGTTTTTAGTTAATGAACTTCTATCCAAAAGCAAAAAAAAAATGCTATGTGCTTATATAGAGCCCTTTTCAATTGGCCAAATCAAAATGTAATAAGGCTGAATGTCTGTGTGTATGTATTAGGACTACTACATGCTCAATTCTCTTTAAATCCAGATAACTTGTTATTTAGTAGGCTATTATGTAGCTGAAAAACAGATTTTCATAAGGGAAAAGGCAGTTCACATTTGCAGAGGCCCCAATGTAGTAATCACTAGAGTATATTGTTATATAAAACCTATTATTCGTTTAATGAGTCGAGAAACTTGTGTAATGTAATATTTTGTTGGGACAGATGCACAAAGTCTTATAACGGACTGTGAAGTGCTATGAAGGGCTGGAATGGCAAGTTTCTTAATAAACAATAGACATCCCAGACTTCAACAAAGTACTTAGTAGTCTATTGGAATCTTAGTAAATAGAATGTTGTTCTAGAATTTAACAGCTGCAGATTATAGAGCAAAAGACTTGCTGAGTTTGACCACAATCTTAAAGGGATATGTAAGTTTGCTGGATTATAAATGCATCTGATAGAAGAGAATTAGTAGTGTATGCAAAACATTTTTTGCATGAAATCCCAAAATAAACATTTAAACACTTACATTGAAGTCAGCAAAATCTCTTCTAATTTCTGACAGTTGCAAATATGGGTAGCACCCTCCAAAAACAGGCTAAATTAGCATCACATTTAAAATGATTTGTTTTGGCCAATCAGGTTAGCTGAAACTTTTGAATTAACTTTGGATTCCTGTTTGTGCTGAAAAGCAGCCTGTGATATGTAGTGTATCACTGATATGTGCTATGTATTGCTGCTGGCATACAGAGAGGAAGCTGCAAGGAGATTGGCTAAACAAGCAACAGCAGGTATATAGTGGGTTGATATTGTTCCCCTGATGCTGCATGCTGATTGGGGTGGATCAGACCCCCTGGAGGTGTCAACGTAATCATTAGAGGGATTTTTAGATATTATCAAAAATATGTTTTATGAGATGTGCTGCATACCGTTTTGCATATAGAGTGCAGAAATGTATTAATCCATAAAACTTTCATATCCATTTAAGCCATATGTCCTCTCTCTCATAATACTTATCTGTGTAGTAACAATGTTTTGAAACGTAATGCTGGGGTAATTTCTTTGACCCAGTGTTAGTGTAGGATACATTGAACAAATAAGGAGCCCGATTCAATTGAACAATCGTAAGTTACTGGAGCCTGTAAGTGAGGCCGTAAATTAATTTTCTATTCAATTAGCATCTTTTTGCGGGCACCAAACGGTTTACTGGTTACGGCCTTGAAAACCTTGCGGTTGTTAATCCCGGAACTTACAGCTTCCCGATGCCTTTGATCATTCCCGTCAGCAAGAGTTACGATTGCTAAATTCGCAAATCCCTATTCAATTGCTACAATTCCCTAAGCCCGCAAATGTTTTCACACCTGGAAACGGCAAATGTAGGAGAAAATCCTATGAGTACTAGGGGCTTTAATCCCTGTCCATAGCACTGTAAATGCAAATAAAAAATCAATACTGCGCTGTAAATGAGGGGAAAAGTGATGAAAGACATTAGAATTAATTGCACAACAGTCTCAAGCTCGCAAATCGGCAATAACATTTTTTTTATGTGTCATTTCAGGGTTATATCGATTTTGGGAATCAATGAGCTAATGCATATCAGGCCACCCACATGGACTAGAACAGTATTGGCATTCATTTTTATTGTTTTGTATTTTATGCTTTATGCGAGTCCCTTTGCATATCGGACACCCAAACCTAATTTATTAACATGTAACCTCCATATTTTACTGCCGTAATGATGACGGTCTTATTTTCTATTGGCTGTTTCAAAATGGGTGGTTACGGCCTTGCGTTATTGATCATATTCACGCCCTGAACTGCTACGCACGAGTGCATGGTTTACGTCTTCGGCGTTAGGCCCGTAACTTGCGTGCTTGTTCAATTGAATAGCACCGGAATTGTAGCAGAGTTCAAGCCTGCAGCACGCTCGCAGACATACAGCCTGTATACCACAAGATGCGGGCTTCGAATTGAATCAGGCTGAAGGTGTCCAAGGTTGCAAACAATTCTTACCAACATGTCTGATATACAGTGTAACAGTGTAATGGGGCATACATTTGAAAGCACATTAATCATCTCTATAATATACCAGAATATATATATATATATATATATATATATATATATATATATATATATATATATATATGATTTCAATTCACATATATAGTGGGGAGATCATATTAGTCATCTAGTAATTGCATTATTTTGTAAATAAAGAGATGAAATTACAAGACAATGCATGCACCCACAATTGCTCACACCTTTTTCTCTCACAGTAACTGTCAGAGCATTCAGTGTATGAACAAAGGATAAGCAAAGTATAGATTTGGCATGCCAGGAAATTACATATTGAAAATGTTCTAATGATTGAGTAATGGTATTGGGGAGCTGCCAATGGATAAATAGGCCCCCTCACAAAAGGGAATACTGCTCCCTACCCCACATTAGACTTAGGTTCTGAGCATCTTGTGCAATGATTATAGTCCACCTATGATTCTTTCATTATTATTTTCACTTTAGTTCTAATGTTGTTCTCTTATTTATTTTTGCTCTTTTTGCAACTAGATCTAGACATGTTTTACATATGACTGCATCTGCTCTGCCGTGTCCTTAATAAAACTTGTAAATAATTCCTACAACCTTGTATTAAGTTTTTGCCAGTCAAAAGTTTAAATGCTGTGCTGCTTTAGTTTTGTTTCCACAGCTTTTGTTGAATAAATGGATGGTACAGAAAATCAAACTTTAAGGGACTTTATTCTTTTAGGAATCTCAGAAGGACACATTATTGTTTCGTTTCTGATGACACTGATGTACACAATAATTCTGATAGGAAATGTCACTATATTAAGCATCATAAAGACTGACTGCCATTTGCAGACACCAATGTACTTTTTCCTTAGCTATCTATCCATCTTAGATATCTGTTATTCCTCGGTCACGTTTCCTGCGATGTTGTTTAATTTTATAACTGGTAACAGAAGGATCTCCTTTAATAGATGTATGACACAACTGTATTTTTTTGTCTCATTTGGAGGAGCTGAGTGTCTTCTACTTGCTGCCATGGCATATGACAGATATGTGGCAATATGTAACCCACTGCAGTATCACATCATCATGAATAAGTTGGTCTGCTACTTCTTGGTTGCAGCATCTTGGATCTGTGCCTTTTTGAACTCTACACTTCACACTGTGATGACAGCTAAATTGTCTTTTTGTGACACTAGACGTGTCAATCATTTCTTCTGTGATGCGCCACCACTTATAAGAGTTTCTTGCACAGATACACATAATAACCAGATATTATTGTATATTGTCAATGTTTTTCTTGGCATAACTACCTTCGCATTTGTGATCGCCTCTTATATACGTATCATATCCAATATTTTGACAATCCGTTCAGCTGCAGGAAGGAGAAAAGCCTTTTCCACTTGTTCTTCTCATCTTATGGTTGTCACCATATTTTATGTCACAGGCAATTTTAACTATATTGGTCCACCTCCCGGAAACTCTTTTGACATTGAGAGGTTGTCTTCTGTTTTATATAGTATCATGACACCTTTGTTTAATCCTGTAATCTACTGCTTAAGAAACAAAGATGTAAAGAGAGCCATAAGGAAAGCTTTTCTTGTGAAACAAGAAAAAGTTTAATATTGCTGTTATTGTGTCATTCAGTCATGTTTGACTCTCGATGACCCTACGGCACTCCAGTCACAATAGTTATGTCTCTGGTAACGCCTATCCATAAGGTTTTCTTGGCAATGTTACTAGAGTGGGTTGCCAGTCCCATCTCTAGGGGATCTCAATTTGTCTTACCTCTCTGCTATGACCTGCCCATCTTGGGGGACCCTACATGGTATAGTTGGTTCAAGAAAAAGAAAAAAGAAAGACACCCTTTTATTTCCAGAGAAAACTCCACTATTTAGTTTATAAAATAAACAAATAAGATAATTTTAAAACTTGTAATTTTTATAAATGTATATAGAAAAAGGTTAAAACATATTTAAAATTTGAGACACAGTAGGCTTCTTCCTGAATACTGTTATATGATAAATCTGACTTTACTTTTAAACAAAGATCACTAGTCTTATTATAAATTTTATAAAATAGTGATGAAAAAGAGTGCTAACCAGTATAATGCTGCAAATGAATTATGGGTTAAATTTAAGATGAAGAGTGGGGATGGTCCCTAACTTTCTATTATGGTAGAACTGGGGGCCTACCACTTGCCCCCTACTAATAGGTGCTGCTAACTGTGCTGTTATAGTGGGTTGATAGTATCTATGTGGTAGCCGTGGGGGCCCACCATTTACCCCTTAAGGCTATTAATTAAAATCTAATTATTCTAACTAAGCTGAATATAACAACCCCAAAGAAATTTTTATCTTATCTATATAAAGGCACAAAGGACACATATAAACGTTGTGAAAAGCAAGTAACAATCGTAATTATCTTTAGTTACTTATTACCATAACACCTTGAACAACAATTTAAACACCATATAACATTTTTTAAATAGTAAAGTCTTTTAGTAATAGGTGTATGGTATTCTTATCTTAGTCAGTTGTAAGCAGAGTCTGGATGGTATTGGATTGAGTCAAGCCGGGCCCGACTGTTTGGCGTCTCTCTGCTGTAATGATATAAATCAGGAAGTGCAGACTGTGTCTACGGTGGCCGACCCGCATGTTTCGCTGCTGCTTCGTCAAGGACCATGATTCAACCATGGTAGAGGTAAGTCTTTATATAGTAAGAAAGTAAATAAAAGGTACATCTGTGTTCACATTTGAATGTCTAAAGCAAGTTAAAAAACCTGCTTCCAGCCCAGAGTTCAGAGAAAAGCAGTTATTTCACTGCATTCTGGGAAGTTGAGCTGGGACACACAAATATGCCCACAAATGACTTGCTCTTCATTCCATAGATATTATCAAACATGGCTTCCTTTAAGCTTATGCATGCTGTATTACACAGCTTTAATGCAAAGCCAAGGTTGGAATAAACACAGGCTGCGTATCCAATCCATGTACTGCTGTTTCAAGCTTACTGGCTATCATCAGCGTGGAGCAGGATCTCAGCCTGTGTTGTGGAAATGATGAGTAGGTAGTTCACCACAACAATCATTTATAATATGGTGGGCAAAAGAGCGATAGAAGCCCTCCACCGAACAGTAGTACGGTAAATAAAAAGTACATCTGTGTTCACATTTGAATGTCTAAAGCAAGTTAAAAAACCTGCTTCCAGCCCAGAAAGTAAGTAAGAAAGAAACGGGTCATCATCTTTTAACCCTTTGTTTTGTTTCTTCAGATGTTTCTCAGATTCAGATGGTCTCAAAAACTGCAGTAAGTCACAACTATGAAGCAAAGAGAACAGAGCACATAAATAAAGATGAATATATATATATATATATATATATTTTTTTTTTTCATCTCATCACAAGCCACTTTTTACTAAATGCATATTTGAATATCTTATTGCAATTTTCAAAGTTTTTCCAATTCATTTGTAGATAATAATATATTCCTACAGATCTATAAATCTTTTATTGTCCGTGAATCTGATACAGACTTGCTGTTTGTGAAAAAACATACTAACAAATGTTTGAATAACATTGCTTTGATATATAATTTAAAAGATATTCAGTCTTAAAGATATTTTTGAAAATATGTATCTCTCTTGTTTTAATGGACAAAGTCAATTTATTTGACTGCTTTCAATTCTAATTATCAATTCCCAATCATACTCAACTATTTGTTTAGCTATATTTATTTATCAAAATTGAATCTGACTTAATGTTTCGTTGATTCCTAAACATAGAACCATTTACCTAATCTTTTTAATAGTAAATTATCATTTTTGAATAATGTAGATATACATTATTCTTTTTTGCAACAGTTAGTTTCCATCTGAATTCTCAATTTTCGTCAAAAAAACTTTTTAAGAAACAAATAAAGACAATATATAATTATAACATTATACCCTAAAGTGGGAGACTATTCAAAATTAATCATTACCTAGATATTGGAAAATTATTAGTCTGGCACTAAAAAAATTGTTATTACCTTACGTGTATACCATAAAATTGGCATTTTCATTTAGTCCATAAGGAGTAATTGTGTTGAGTAGGACAATCCACTGTGTTTCAGCTTTTAATAATTCACGTTCTATATGACCTCTTGTAATAGCTAAAGTTATTCTTTGCAGTATTGAGCATTGTATATCTAATTTAGATTGATGTTTTGAAAGAAAATGTCCGGCAACTGACGTTAAAGTCTTGTTGTTTGCTTAATCTCTTGCACTGTTCCTAATGTTGCTTAGATGTTCTCCCCATCTCCTTCTGACTTCTCTAGTGGTTATAACGACTTATATTTGTAATTTAAAATATGTCGGTATCACCACTAGAGAAGTCCGAAGGAGATTGGGAGAACATCATTTTGAGACCATCTGAATCTGAGAAACATCTGAAGAAACAAAACAAAGAGTTAAAAGATGATGACCCATTTCTTTCTTACTATATAAAAACTTACCACTACCATGGTTGAATCATGGTCCTTGATGAAGCAGCAGAGAAACATGCGCGTCGACCACCGTAGCCACAGTCGGCACTTCCTGATTCGTATCATTACAGCATAGAGACACCAAACAGCCGGGCCCGGCTTGACTCAATCCAATACCATATGGACTCTGCTTACTACTGACTAAGATAAGAATACCATACACCTATTACCAAGAGACTTTACTATTTAAAAAATGTTATATGGTGTTTAAATTGTTGTTCAAGGTGTTATGGTAATAAGTAACTAAAGATAATTACGATTGTTACTTGCTTTTCACAACATTTATATATGTCCTTTGTGCCTTTATATAGATTAGATTCAATTTTCTTTGGGGTGTTATATTCAGCTTAGTCAGAATAGTTAGATTTTAATTAATAGCCTTAAGGGGTAAATGGTGGGCCCCCACGGCTACCATTTAGATAGTATCAACCCACGATAACAGCACAGTTAGCAGCACCTATTAGTAGGGGGCAAGTGGTAGGCCCCCAGTTCCACCATAATAGAAAGTTAGGGACCATTCCCACTATTGAACTTAAATTTAACCTATAATTCATTTGCAGCATTATACTGGTTAGCACTCTTTTTCATCACTATTTTCTCAATTGCACTGGCACTTTAATATTCTTAATCTCAGCTGTGTTTTCCTCCCAAGAAATATTCATGGAGATATCTCATACTTGAATCATATGTGGTACATACTAAAAATGTGGGCATTATAAAGGACATAACATTTATAATAAGACTTGTGATCTTTGTTTAAAAGTAAAGTCAGATTTATCATATAACAGTATTCAGGAAGAAGCCTACTGTGTCTCAAATTTTAAAGATGTTTTAATCTTTTTCTATATACATTAATAAAAATTACAAATTTTAAAATGATCTTATTTGTTTATTTTATACACTAAATAGTGGAGTTTTCTCTGGAAATAAAAGGGTGTCTTTCTTTTTTCTTTTTCTTGAACCAAGTGTATAAATGACATCCTCCCAGTGATTAGGCATTCATAAGATAAATTAAACATTGTTAACAATAAAGGATATTAACAAAAATTAATACTCACTAAATGTAGCCTTAGTTAAAACTCCCATAATTGTCTTCTTCCAAAAAGTACTTGTTTCAGATTTAACTTAATCAGCTATCTACGATCGCTTTCAGGAAGCAAAATATATTTTTTTCTTTAATTTTTATTCTTTTTTTCTTTATTTATTTTGTGTTATTTATATATGTAGAATGGTGGAGGTCAATTTAGATAATGATTTTAAACTTAAATCTACCAAGAGACTAGAAGAAATAGACAAAACTTTCAGCTACAATAAAGGTGAAAGTGAGAAAGTGGGATGACAGAAGGTCTAGATAATTTAAATGGACTTCTAAAAAAACTGTTAAGTTATTTTTGGAACAAAGTGACCCATGACAAATATTTAACTCACAACATGATCCCTAGGGGTCTTAGGGTTAAACTGTTTCCCTTGTTCTATTTTCAGTCGGGAGAGTACAAAGATAGATGGGAAGAAGCATTATCTCATTGCTCTAAAACATTACTAAAAATACTATTAGAGCATGAAGGTGAAATCTTAAGTAGGATAGATAAAGAAATTATTCAAATTAACAAAGAATTACAAAAATATGAAGGTTTAGAGGATTTCAAAGCAAAGGATGCTAAAATTAAAATGTATATAGACAAAAAAGAGGAGGATATTATCCAATCAAAAATTCAGTAGAGATAGCTGGGATTACCAAAACGAAAATGTATTTAATTGGAATCATCAGAAAAATGTTAGAAGATTTTGCGGTCATATGAAAAAACAGGGGAAAGCCTCATTTAGTCAATCAGACTTTGAAACATCAGGAACTGAGAAAGAAAGCAATAGATCAGATCAGGATCTAGAGTAAGAAGACAAAAAGAACAATATCCTTTTTTAGATACAAGTCACACCAGCAAAAGGAAATCGATAAGGGAAAGAAACAACAAGCGAGAAGATCCTACACCACCAAGGAATCTGAGAGACAGACAGAAATGGGGCTATCAATATCACAACAGCATTCAAGGGACCAGAAATTGGCCCCAAACCCACAGATGGCAGAAATAGAAGAACTTGCCATCATAAATCTATCTCAGAAAGAGATCAGCAAAGAGCATATATCCATTTTAAAAAAAGGATTATCCTTCTCCCCCACCAAAAGTTTTAATATCTTTGATATTATCAAAGATGTACATCTATACACACGGAAATTACTAATAAAAAGATTTTTCATGACAAAAGAGAGAGATCAAGCTGATACAGCATCAGTACAAAAATGTTTGACTAGATCTCCAATCATAGAGGGACATAGTCCCTCAAGTAATACCTTGGATATTGTACCTTCTATATCAATCCCCAGTCAAAGTACATCAAATTCAAATGAGGGAAACTATGTTCAAAGAAATGATGATACTATGAAAAAGACTGTACCATTCAAATCGAATTTTAATCCTCCATTATCAAACTGCCCAGCAGCAGAAATTTCCATCAAAATAGTAACAGAAGAGCTTGTCAAATTACCCAAAATGGGGATGTATAATATATAAAAAAAGGAAAATCAAGCTATTAAAGACATGACAAAATGGGATGATGTAATTTTGAAACCTTCAGACAAAGGAGGAAATCTTGTTATCTGGCCCATAGAGGCTTATGAAAAAGAGGTTATGAGACAATTGAATGATAAATCATGCTATGTCACCCTATCGGGAGATCCAACGGAGGATTACCTGAAAAAGTAATATAAAATCATAGAGGATGCTAAAATAAAAGAATTAATAACTCTGAGGGAACAGGCCTTTTTAAAAGTCAGCAAACCAAAAATAGCATCTTTATAGATTTTACTGAAAATACATAAAAACAAAGAAAATCCTCCAGGCCGACCAATTGTGTCAGGTAATGAAAGTCTAGGAGAAAATGCAAGCAAGTATAAAGACATGAATTTGAGATCTATAGTGACATCATTGCCCTCGGATATCAGGAATACTATGGATGCATTGAGAAGAATTGATGGAATAATTCTAAATACAAATACTCTTTTGGCCACAGCAGATGTGGAATCATTATATACTTCCATAAGACATCAAGATGGATGTGAAGCAGTTAAATACTTCCTAACTATGGAAAAACATATCAACAGGGAAAAAAATCTATTCTTGTTGCAATTGCTGAGATCTATCTTAGAACATAATTTCTTTGTTTTCAATGGGAGATATTTTCTCCAAATACAAGGCACAGCCATGGGGACAGCTTGCGCTCCCACGTATGCTAATATTTATTTAGGGGTGGTGGGAGCGTGAGCATGTCTTCTCCGATGATAACATTGAATATACAGAGAAGATCATACTATGGATTCGATACATAGATGACCTGGCTATTATTTGGGAAGGGAGTAGAATAAGTCTTGAAAATTTCCTTTCAATCTTGAATAAGAATAACTTAAATTTAAAACTTACATATCAAATTGAAACTTCAACAATACATTTTCTAGACCTAAATATCCAAAAGACCTCACGAGGAACTCTCAGCACATATATTTTCCAGAAAAACCACAGCAACAAATAATATTTTACATTACTCCAGTTCCCATTCTCCAGCAATTAAAAAAGCTATACCTACGGACGAATTTCTAAGAGCCCGTAGAAACTGTTCTGATGTAGAGGTATTTAAATTAAGATCTATGGAACTTAGAGAAAGCATAATGCAAAGAGGATACAGTCATCGTATTCTTAAAAAGGCTTACCACAAAGCTCTACATACAGAAAGAGATACTTTACTTATTCAAAAGAACAAACAATCTAAAAACAATGCTCAAGGGCCAAAGTTCATTGGCACATTTAATCAACAATGGAAGGAAATATCTAAGATTATACACAAACATACTAACATTCTAAGACAAGATGAAATACTAAATACCATTATTGTCCAAAAAATAGAAATTGGATGGATAAGATCAAAAACTTTAAAAGATCAGCTCACGAATAGTCATTTTCACAGAAATACTAGAACAAGAGGTTCACGTCCCAATGGAACACATAGCTGTTGACACTGCAACTTTTGTAAATATATGACCAAGGGAGATCAAATTAAAGATAGATTGGGTAATTTGATAAAAATTAAAAAAATGTTTTAACTGTTCAAGCTCTAATGTAGTATACTGTCTCCACTGCTCTTGTAATTTAAAATATGTCGGTATCACCACTAGAGAAGTCAGACGGAGATTGGGAGAACATCTAAGCAACATTAGGAACAGTGCAAGAGATTTAGCAAGCAACAAGACTTTAACGTCAGTTGCCAGACATTTTCTTTCAAAACATCAATTTAAATTCGATATACAATGCTCAATTCTGCAAAGAAAAATTTTAGGTATTAGAAGAGGTGATATAGAACGTGAATTATTAAAAGCTGAAACACGGTGGATTGTCCTACTCAACACAATTACTCCTTATGGACTAAATGAAAATGACACTTTTATGGTATACACTTATGGTTATTAAAAATTTTTTAGTGCCAGACTAATAATTTTCCAATATTTAGGTAATGATTAATTTTTAATAGTCTCCCACTTTAGGGTATAATGTTATAATTATATATCTCTTTATTTGTTTCTTAAAAAGTTTTTTTGACTAAAATTGAGAATTCAGATGGAAACTAACTGTTGCAAAAAAGAATAATGTATATCTACATTATTCAAAAATTATAATTTATTATTAAAAAAATTAGGTAAATGGTTCTATGTTTAAGAATCAATGAAACATTAAGTCAGATTCAATATTGATAAATAAATATAGCTAAACAAATAGTTGCGTATGATTGGGAATTGATAATTAGAATTGAAAGCAGTCAAATAAATTTACTTTGTCCATTATAACAAGAGAGATACATATTTTCAAAAATGTATTTAAGACTGAATATCTTTGAAATTATATATCAAAGTAATGTTATTCAAAAATGTGTTAGTTTGATTTTTCACAAACAGCACGTCTGTATCAGATTCATGGACAATAAAACATTTATAGATCTGTAAGAATATATTATTATTATCAAATGAATTGGAAAAACTATGAAAATTGCAATAAGATATTCAAATATGCATTTAGTAAAAAGTGGCTTGTGATGAGATGAAAATAACAATATATATATTCATCTTTATTTATGTGCTCTGTTCTCTTTGCTTCATAGTTGTGACTTACTGCAGTTTTTGAGACCATCTGAATCTGAGAAACATCTGAAGAAACAAAACAAAGGGTTAAAAGATGATGACCCGTTTCTTTCTTACTATATAAAAACTTACCACTACCATGGTTGAATCATGGTCCTTGATGAAGCAGCAGCGAAACATGCGCGTCGGCCACCGTAGACACAGTCTGCACTTCCTGATTCATATCTTTACAGCATAGAGACACCAAACAGTCGGGCCCGGCTTGACTCAATCCAATACCATATGGACTCTGCTTACTACTGACTAAGATAAGAATACCATACACCTATTACCAAGAGACTTTACTATTTAAAAAATGTTATATGGTGTTTAAATTGTTGTTCAAGGTGTTATGGTAATAAGTAACTAAAGATAATTACGATTGTTACTTGCTTTTCACAACATTTATATATGTCCTTTGTGCCTTTATATAGATTAGATTCAATGTTCTTTGGGGGTGTTATATTCAGCTTAGTCAGAATAGTTAGATTTTAATGAAATCAATCCACGATAACAGCACAGTTAGCAGCACCTATTAGTAGGGGGCAAGTGGTAGGCCCCCAGTTCCACCATAATAGAAAGTTAGGGACCATCCCCACTCTTGAACTTAAATTTAACCTATAATTCATTTGCAGCATTATACTGGTTAGCATTCTTTTTCATCACTATTTTCTCAATTGCACTGGCACTTTAATATTCTTAATCTCAGCTGTGTTTTCCTCCCAAGAAATATTCACGGAGATATCTCATACTTGAATTATATGTGGTACATTCTAAAAATGATAAAGGACATAACATTTATAATAAGACTAGTGATCTTTGTTTAAAAGTAAAGTCAGATTTATCATATAACAGTATTCAGGAAGAAGCCTACTGTGTCTAAAAATGTAAATATGTTTTAACCTTTTTCTATATACATTAATAAAAATTACAAGTTTTAAAATTATCTTATTTGTTTATTTTATACACTAAATAGTGGAGTTTTCTCTGGAAATAAAAGGGTGTCTTTCTTTTTTCTTTTTCTTGAACCAAGTGTATAAATTACATCCTCCCAGTGATAGGCATTCATAAGATTAATGAAACATTGTTAACAATAAAGGATATTAACAAAAATTAATACTCAATACATTTAGCCTTAGTTAAAACTCCCATAATTGTCTTCTTCCAAAAAGTACTTGTTTCAGAACCTACATGGTATAGCTCACAGCTTCTTTGCATTTAATATTATATCAGTGTATTATAGCACATATTTACTCATAGTATGTTCACTCTTTTGAATGATATAAAGACAAATATATTTAATTATGTTTAATAAGTGTCCCAACTACATCTATATCAGAACGAAGCAGTCATTTCTGAAGGGACTCACTGGGCCTCATACCATCCACTCAGCAGAATTCACTATTTAACTGTCATTTTCCCCAGTTGCATCTACCATCAGGTCTGAGCCTTCACTTCTGCAGGGGTACAGCCAATGTTAATGGACAGTTGCATCTACCATCATATCTGAGCAGTCACTTCTGCAGGGGTTCAGCCAATGTCAATGGGCCCTCATACCATCCACTGAGCAAATCCCCTCTCCAACTGTAATTTTCCCATCTCCATTTACCTTTTGTGTCTAGACCTAGAGCTGCACATGCCGTCACTCTTCTATCTCTGAACTCATATAACATGCCCTCCCACCTACCCTGTCTACAACCACCACCCATCATTTGTTAATTTATAGTGAATGTTTAACTCTATTATCGCGAGGCCTGTGGGACCTTTAGCCTGCAATGAGCGCCGAAGGCCCCTAAGACTTAGGTCCAAAGCCCGTAGATGCAACTGCGAGCCAAACCATGGAACCGGAAAGACCAGCAACCCCCCCCCCCCCAAATATGCCTTAAATTAACTTACACTCTCACACACCGCACAGGGAGGAGAGCCAGGGAGCCTGTGAGTGAGGTTGCAAGTTAATTTGAGGTATATTTGGCGTCTTTTCACAATTGAAATTGCTTAAGAGAGAAAACAAATGGTGGCCAAAAAAACGTGTATTACGACACCCCAAGAACGAGACCACGCTCCGTTGTTGAGGGTCAAAAAGTGAACTCATATTTATTGAAAAAACACAAATTTTTAAACACTTCACATACACAATAGGGGCAGTGCTAACCTTTGGTCAACCCCTAATCACCTCTGGCCAATCAGACAGCGTTAAGGCGTGGGAACCAGGAGTCCCCTCCCCCAGGAGCCGCCCACTAGGCGTGGCTAACTGCTCATTCTACCTCTGGCGGTGGAGAGAGTTTCATCTCTCTGAGCCTGAACTTTTGCCTTGATTTTGGTAGTGGGACAACCTGTAGATTTTATGGGGTTAAGGCGCCTCTCTGTCTGTTAGGACCTTATTGTTCCTGGCTGCTATCACTTAAGTGTGTGTACTTAAGTGATTAGCATTTGTGGCCAGCTGGGTGCCCTTCTCATATTGCAATATGTATGTTGCAATGTGTACAACATACTATAATATACATCCATATATATTATTCCATGGACGGAGGCAAAAACGGACGAACCAGCAATATCAGTCCATACAGATGGATCTGTCACAACGTGACAGGATGAAAACGAGGCTGAAGGCAGTAAAAAAGACCCCAAAGCCAGTAACATTTGACGCAAGCCAGTAACACTTAACCCAAGTCAGTAACACTCGCGAGGCCCCTAAACTACACAAGGGGTAGAGGCTCGCCATGAGCGCCGAAGGTTATCATTGAAAAGCACAAAAGTTGTGGGTTGCCAAGGCCTGCAATAAGTGGCGAGGCTCGTACAGTAGACAGGGGGAGAGGTTCGCGATGAACGCCGAAGCTGATTATTGCGAAGCACGAAAGTTGTGGGTTGCCAAGGCCAGCAATGAGCTGTGAAGCCGATCATTGCCGGGTTCACGACGAGCGCCAGAGGCGCTCAACGCGAGGCCTGTACAGTAGATAGAGGGAGAGGCTTACGATGAGCGCCTAAGGTGATCATTGTGAAGCATGAAAGTTGTGGGTTGCAAAGGCTTGCAATGAGCGCTGAAGGCGCTCATTGTGACCCACGCAATGAGTGCCAAAGGCGCTCAACGCAGGCTGGCAATAAGTGCCAAAGGAGCAGCATTCCCAGCCTTACAATTTTATTCCCATCATTTTTGACGGGCAAGTAGCTAGTAATAATAGTACAATGGGTATTTATGTAATTTGGTCTTTGTAGAGCAAAATAACTGAATCCTTAGTAACATAAAGACACATGCTTGATAATAATATGAAATATATAATAAATCATTGTTATTCAGATGCACAGGAAATCTCACCTGTTATGTTCTACCATAAGACTCCATTTGGGGTTTTAAGTTGACATCAATAGTATGTATAAAGCTTTGAA